>JAGFNQ010009117.1:0-69045 GCA_024364735.1 Boesenbergia rotunda | reverse complement strand
ACAATATTTATCAAGTTTCATTTAAAAGTGCTACTAATGTTTTTGCTAAGTGTTTCATGTCAAAAGAAGAAGAGTCCACCCTTTGGCACCGGAGGCTAGCATATGTTAACATAAAGAACATTCGGAAGTTGGCCAACAAGGGATTAGTCCGAGGCTTACCAAGCATCAAGTATGAGAAAGACAAACTTTGTGATGCTTGTCAAATGGGTAAGCAAACAAAATCTGCACATAAAGGTAAAAGCGCTGTAAGTACATCTACCGCTTTAGATTTACTTCACATGGATCTATTTGATTGTAGCACTATCATATCATTGAATGGAAGTAGATATTGATTTGTTATCATTGATGATTTTACTAGGTATACATGGACTTATTTTCTTAAATATAAGGACCAAACCTTAGATGTTTTCATTTCATTTTGTAGAAGGGTTGAAAATGAAAAATCATCAACCATTAAGACAATTAGAAGTGATCATGGAGGTGAATTTCAAAATCAACGATTCTTAGAATTTTATCAAGATAGAGGTCAAAGACATGAGTTCTCCACTCCTAGAACACCACAATAAAATGGTATTGTAGAGAGGAAGAACCGTGTTTTACAAGAGGCTGCACGAAGCATGCTTAATGAGTACTCACTCCCGAGTAACTTATGGGTTGAAGCTGTAAATACAGCTTGCTATGTGCAAAACCGAGTCCTCATCCATAGGTTCTTAGGAAAGACTCCCCATGAACGTTGGTTTGGGAAATCACCTACGGTTAAACATCTTAGGGTGTTTGGTTGTAAGATGTTCATCCTAAACACCAAGGACCACCTTGAAAAGTTCACGGCAAAAGCTGATGAAGGGATACTAGTCGGGTATTCCCTAATTAGCTATCGAGTCAACAACAAGAAATCTAGATTAGTTGAAGAGTCTTCTAATGTTGTCTTTGAAGAAATTCCAAAAGTCAATGGTCAACCAGAAAATGAAGTCCAATTCGAACTTAGGAGACTAAGTTTGAATGAGAGTCCAAATGTTGTTGATGGTGATGAATTCGATGACGGTGAGCCTAGACAATCCATAGATCAGTCGGACCCTGAGGCTGAGCTTGTGTCTAGTGAACTCATTCAAGAAGCACCACCAACACCTAGGCAAACTAGATTAGCCTCTAGTCATCCCCAAGACCAAATTGTTGGAGACATCCATCATTGGGTTAGAACTAGATCATTCTTTAGGAATAAGGCTAATAAAGTTGCTCTAATTTCCGAAATTGAACCTAGAAAAATTGATGAAGCATTAAATGATCTCGATTGGATCATTGCAATGCAAGATGAACTAGGTCAATTCGAAAGGAGCCAAGTTTGGGACTTAGTTCCTAGACCTAAGAAGACCACCATCATTGGAGCCAAATGGGTCTTCAAGAATAAATTAAACCATAAGGGAGAAATCATTAGAAACAAGGCACGCTTAGTAGCCAAGGGCTATAGTCAAGTTGAAGGCCTTGATTATGATGAGACATATGCTCCCGTGGCACAATTAGAGTCCATCCGATTGATGCTTGCATTTGCAACATATCGAGGTTTCAAGTTATATCAAATGAATGTCAAATCGGCCTTTCTAAATGGTTTGATTAGAGAAGAGGTCTATGTCGAACAACCTCCGGGGTTTGAGAGTACCGAATTTCCAGACCACGTGTTCAAGCTCAAAAAGGCACTTTATGGCCTTAAACAAGCACCCCGAGCTTGGTACGAGCGGTTGTCGACATTTTTAATTGAAAAAGGCTTTGTAAGAGGCCAAATAGACCCTACACTATTTCTACGGAGAGATGATGATAATATTTTTGTAACCCAAGTATATGTCGATGACATAATTTGTGGCTCAAATAACAATGGCTATTTAAATGAATTCATTGGACACATGGAAAGTGAATTTGAAATAAGCCTAGTGGGAGAGTTGACTTTCTTCCTTGGACTTGAAATCAAACAAACCCGAGATGGGATCCATGTGCATCAATCAAAATACACACAAGAAATGCTTCGTAAATTCAATATGAGTGATTCAAAAGAGGTGACCACTCCCATGGTTACAAACACAAGATTAGACAATGATGAGAGTGGTAAACCCGTTGATTTGACTCAATATCGGAGCATGATAGGTAGTTTGCTATACCTCACACCTAGTCGACCTGATATGCTTTTCGCTGTGGGTATGTGCGCTAGGTATCAAGTTTGTGCCAAGGAATCTCACTTAATCGCTGTTAAGAGAATTTTGAGATATCTTAAAGGCACAATTGGAGTCAGTCTATGGTACTCCCATACCGAATCTTTTGATTTAATTGGCTATACCGATTCCGACTACGCTGGATGTAAGTTGGATTGGAAAAGCACAAGTGGGGGTTGCCAATTCCTAGGTTCATCCTTAGTTAGTTGGTCAAGTCGGAAGCAACATTGTGTTGCTCTCTCCACGATCGAGGCAGAATATATTGCCATGGGAGAGAGTATATCGCAATTGTTGTGGATGATTCACACTCTAAAGGACTATGAATTAAGTTACAAAAGTGTGCAAGTGTTATGTGACAACATTAGCACAAATAATCTAACCAAGAATCCAGTCCATCATTCTAGGACCAAACATATTGAGGTGCGTCACCACTTCATTAGGGATCATGTTGTTAAGGGAGATATTGTACTCTCACATGTAGAGTCCAAATCAAACCTCGCTGACATTTTCACTAAACCACTCCCCGAAAATGAGTTTAGTTTCTTAAGAAGGGAGTTGGGAATTGTTGGGACCGGGTGCATGTCGACAAGGATACGAGTTCGTAAAATTTTAAATTATTACGTGCAGCGGAAGAATTTGCATAAAATAATTTTCTAAATTATTTTAACTTCGTATCTAGCATGCAATCTTATGGTGTGTTGACATAATCATAAAATAAAACTTTGCGGAAAAGAAAACTAATTTACATTATACCTCTCGTAACTCGAAGTAAGGGACGAGATCCAACCGTAGCGTCCCTTGGAAGCTTCGCCTCTATTCGCGTCGACGCCGAGTTCTCTTCGGGATGACTTCGCAAAGTCACGAGTTTTGTGCCGACGAGAACTACTATATTCTCTATAGGCACAACAAAAAAGTATAAGAGAATGATTAGGAAACTAACCAACGAAGTAACGGAATCGAATTCCGAGAAGATAGGAGTCGCTATCCGCTTCTTCTTCTTCTTCTTCGGGTTCTTCTTCTTCTTGAAGCTCACGGCAACACCTTCTAAGGGAGGAGTTGAGCTGGCCCTAGATGGAGGATGAAGCTTCAAGGTGCGCCGGCCCTAATTCCTCTATGGTGGGTGCCGGCCCTAATGGGAAGAAGGGAGAAGGAGAAGAGAAGAGAAGAGAGAGAGGGAGAGCTCTTCACAACTTGATTAGTTGATTGATTAGTAATAAGGGCTTGCCTTTGGTTCCTTTATATAGTAGCAACTCCTTTGCTAAGTCTCCCTCTTAACAGAATTAACGGAATTAGTTATAAGAAATTTATCTTATAAATTCTCTTATTAATTATTCCGTTTAAGCCGAGTCTTATTATAACTAATTTATAATAAAACAAATTCTTCTTCTCTTTATATTATGGAATAAATTTTATAAGAAATTTATAAACTTTCTTATTATGAATAAAATCAATTCATAATTGATTTTATAAAATTAAAATAAACCAATTCATGGATTATTTTAACTTCCATAAAAAGAATAAATTTCTATAAATTTATTTATATAAATTTCTTTATACAAATTTATTTATCCGTAATTTATAAAATAAATCGCACTAGATTTATTCTATTAATTAAACCAATTAAATTGGTTTCTTCCCTTTAATGTGGTCGGCCAACCCAAGGGGTTTGGCACCCTCTTTGGCCGGCCAAACCAAGCCGAACCGATCGTGAATTAAACTCATTTAATTCACCCAATAAGCCTTCAAAAGACTTAGCCATTTTAGCTTCCATTGCGCCTCTGATAAATTCAGATTTGACTTATTTCTCTTGATCAGAAAATCCAATTTTCAACTCGTTTTAAATCCCTCGGATTACTCGTAGTACGTGTGACTAAATAGGCTTTCGATTTATGTTGGCCGTCTATAATCAACAAATTATAGAACGATCATGAGTGACACCTAGTAGTACATCATGACCCCCAATTAATCGAAAGATCAACGGTTGACCTCAGAAGTAATTCTGACACCCTTCAGCAGCTCTAATGAATCGTGCCCCATTCCCTTCACCATCTTATACCCACTTGGTTCAGGACATGGTCTGTTTGTGTCAGTCCCCACTAGACTGACTACGTCACACCTAGCCCAAGTAGTGTCTTTCTCGTCCTTTGGATTTCTAATTACTCTCATGTATTTAAGAGACTTGCACTCTTAACATGATATACTCTGGCCAGAGGTTTTGAGTAACAATCCGATGATAGGCTTGAGCATACATCTCCTCGCAAGGAGTGGTGAATCCTTTGTAGGCTGTTCAAACATCTTCGGGCACTTCGGCTTATACCCAATCATCCTAGGTCCACACCTCCTTGGAGATGCTTGCTTAAGATGTTAAAGTATAAGTCTCCATGACCAAGATGGCTTGAACACCGCAAGTCAAAGGAACATCGCACTTAAGCTGCAGTAAGAACTTTATTGACATATCTATATAGATTACCATATGAAGTCTTACAGCTAGTCACTCCAATGAACTAGTTCCCTTCACTAGCATCCATGTTTATCTCCGGACATCCCAATGTCACCAGCCAGTGAGAATCAACTGATTAGAGAATAACTCATGCTAGTCTCAACAGAATTGATAGTGTCCATTTTTATCAATTCATCGACTAGGGATAATTTCAATACTTCACAATTGCACATGTTGAGATAATCACTAGTTGTGATCTCATCACAAATTCTCTTATGCTGTGAATTGTATTGCGGACATTCAGTAGATGAGTTTAAGATCCCAATCAAATACACAAACATGTATACTCAAATAGTGAATTATCATTTATTAGAAATAAATGTTTACAATCATAAGGCGATTGCCTTAGGACACTTCTCTCATATCACTAACAAACTCCCACTTGGCCTAATGCCAATCGCTACGGTATCCAATACCACAGGCTCTAACATGACCCTCAAACTTACTCTGAGATAAGGCCTTAGTTAAAGGATCCGCTAAATTCCTTTAGGTGGGGATTTTCTCAATTTGTATGTCATTCCTACTTATAATCTCTCTGATCAGATGATAGCGGCGAAGCACGTGTTTGGATCGCTGATGAGATCTTGGTTCCTTTCCTTGTGCAATAGCTCCATTGTTGTCGTAGTAAACTGGCACTGCTTCATCAATGGTTGGAACCACACCAAGTTCGGAGACGAACTTCTTGATCCAGACTGCTTCCTTTGCTGCTTCCGATGCTGCGATATATTCCGCTTCTCTGGTAGAATCCGCTACGGTGTCTTGTTTGGAACTCTTCCAACTTATTGCGCCTCCATTCAAAGTAAATACGTATCCAGACTGAGATTTGGAGTCATCCTTATCTGTTTGGAAACTGGCATCTGTATACCCACGTATTACCATATCTCCTTCTTCATATATTAGGAACACATCCTTAGTTCTTCTTAAGTACTTAAGGATTGTCTTAACAGCCGCCCAATGATCCATTCCTGGATCCGACTGGTATCTACTTGTGACGCTCAAAGCATACGATACATCGGGCCAAGTACATAACATAGCATACATGATAGATCCTATCGCGGATGCATAGGGAATCTTATTCATGCAAATCCTCTCGTCTTCTGTGCGTGGACACATAGACTTTGAAAGGTTGATCCCATGCCTGATGGGAAGGTAACCTTTCTTGGATTCCGACATGCTAAACCTTTTTAGCACTCGATCTATATATGTAGACTGCGAAAGACCAAGCAACCGTTTTGATCTATCTCTATAGATTCTAATCCCAAGGATATAGGTTGCTTCTCCCAGGTCTTTCATGGAGAAAGTTTTGGACAACCAAATTTTAACTGTCTGTAAGACTGATATATCGTTTCCTATAAGTAAGATGTCATCGACATATAATACTAGGAATACGACTGCACTCCCACTAACCTTCTTGTACACACAAGGTTCGTCAGGATTTTGTGAGAAATCAAACTCTTTGATTGTCTCATCAAAACAGATGTTCCAGCTCCTAGATGCTTGCTTCAGTCCATATATGGATCGTCGAAGCTTGCATACTTTGGTTTTATCAACCGATGTGAAACCTTCAGGTTGTATCATGTATACATCCTCAAGCAGGTTTCCGTTAAGGAAAGCTGTTTTCACATCCATTTGCCATATCTCATAATCATAATGAGCTGCTATGGCTAGGAGCATCCGAATGGATTTAAGCATAGCTACTGGCGAATAGGTTTCGTCATAATCGATTCCTTCCTTCAGACGATATCCTTTGGCCACTAATCTAGCCTTAAAGGTAACAACGTTACCTTCCATGTCGGTTTTCTTCTTGAAAACCCACTTGCACCCTATGGGTTTAATCCCTTCAGGTGGTTTAACCAAGTCCCATACTTGGTTTTCGTACATGGAATCCATTTCCGACTTCATGGCCTCAAGCCATTTATCCCTTTCTGAACTTTTCAGAACATCTTCATAACTGATAGGTTCATCATCGCTTATGAGTAACACGTCGTTCGATTCACTTACGAGAAATCCGTATCTCTCAGGAATATTGCGTGTCCTATCAGATCTACGAAGAGGTGGTGTAGTTTTTGGTTCAACTGATAGCTCATCACTATGAGGTATTGGTTGTGGGTCTAGACTAGGTGTCTCTGTAATGTCTATTGGAGTTTCTTGAACTTCATCAAGTTCAATCCTACTCCCACTGTTTTCTTGTAAAAGAAATTCTTTTCCAGAAATACAGCATGCCTTGAAACAAATACCTTTTGTTCCAAGGGATGATAGAATTGGTAACCCTTCGTTTCCTTAGGGTATCCAATAAATAGACATTTATCAGACTTAGCATCCAATTTGTCTGACACAATCCGCTTCACATAAGCAGGACAACCCCATATCTTAAGGTGAGTTAAGTGGGGTTTCTTACTATTCCATGTCTCATATGGAGTAGTAGAGACTACCTTGGTCGGGACTCTGTTTAGCAAGTAAACAGCTGTCTTAAGTGCATAGCCCCAAAAGGATTTTGGAAGAGTTGCATGATTCATCATAGACCTAACCATGTCCATTAAGGTTCGGTTGCGCCTATCAGATACACCATTATGCTGTGGTGTATACGGCGGAGTCCATTGGGATAATATCCCATTGTCCCTAAGATAATTTTGAAACTCTTGACTTAAGTATTCACCACCCCGATCAGATCGAAGTATTTTAATACTTTTGCCAAGCTGTTTCTCTACTTCATTTCTGAACTCTTTGAATTTCTCAAAGGCTTCAGATTTGTGTTTCATCAAGAACACGTACCCGAATCGTGAGTGATCATCGATAAAGGTGATGAAGTAGGTATAGCCTCCTTGTGCAAGAGTTGACATTGGTCCACATACATCAGTATGTATTAGACCAAGCAATTCTCCCACTGGATTACCTTTTCCGGAAAAGGGTAATTTGGTCATCTTGCCTTTTAAGCACGATTCGCATGTATCAAATGAACCGGGTTCAAATGATTCTAAAATTCCACATCGGTGTAATTTGGTCATGCGTTTCTTACTTACATGGCCAAGACGACAATGCCACGTGTAGGAGTCTATTTGATTATCTATTCTAGCACGTTTGTTGCTTACTTCGATATTGAAAACGTCACCGGATAAATCTAACATGTAGATACCATTGCACAAAGTTCCATTCCCATAAAGAACACCATTTAAAGTTATGTAACAACAATTGTTACTAAAAGTTAAATGATAACCCTTTTCATTCAAACATGAAATAGATACAATGTTCTTTATTAATGAGAGAATGAAATAACAATTATCCAGTTCTAAGACACGTCCAGTCGGGAGCTTTAGCAAATATGTTCCGATGGCAACAGCAGCAATCTTTGCTCCATTTCCAACTCGCAGATTTGCTTCTCCTTTGACGAGTCTTCTTCTATTCCTTAGCCCCGGTATGTCATTACATATATGTGAGCTACACCCAGTATCAAGTACCCAGGTATTTGAGGAAATAGAGTGACATTCAATAACGAAGATACCTGAAGAGGATGGGGCATCGGATGCCTTTTTCTTCAATGACTCAAGATAAACCTTGCAGTTTCTTCGCCAGTGACCCTCCTTGCCACAATGATGGCAAGTTCCTTTTGGTTTCTTTTCAGTTTTTTTGGCCTTTTTCTTCTTTCCTTTATTCTGTTCTTTGGCCTTCCTCTTAGAACCTTTCTTTGAGGAACCAACTAACAGTACCATCTTCTGATCCTGCTTTACAGAAGGTTCAACAGCCTTCAGCATGTTGATCAACTCAGGAATGGTAGTTTCCAGCTTGTTCATCCGATAGTTCATCACAAATTGTGAACAATTTTTGGACAAACAATTCAGAATTAAGTCAATACTTAGTTCATGATCCATTGCAAAACCGAGTGTGCTCAGTCGCTCAATGTACCCCAACATCTTTAACACAAATTGTGAGGCAGAAGTGCCTTCCTGCATCTTGGAGGTGAAGAGGAGTCTGGAGACTTCGAACCTTTCGGATCTCGCCTGCTCTTCAAATAACTCATTAAGATGGAAGATGATGGTATAAGCATCCATATGCTCATGCTGCTTCTGCAGCTCAGGTACCATAGCGGCTAGCATAATGCAACTCGCAAGTTCAGAATCGGTCACATGTTTCTGATAGGCCAACAATTGGTCTGGAGTTGCATTTTCTGGAGGACGGTCAGGAAGCTGATTTTCAAGGACATAAGCAAGCTTCTCTGCCTTAAGGACTATCCTTAGGTTTCGAAGCCAGTCCATGAAGTTCGTCCCAGTCAGTTTATTGGTATCCAAAATGGAACGCAAGTTTAGAGAAGACATGATCGAGTGATTAACCTAGAAATACAAATTGAGCTTATGTGAGAAGAATGATTAAGAATGTATCAATATACATAAATTAAAATCCTATTTATGTTTCCAAATTGAATAACCCTTTTTATCAATTCGGGAGATCGTAGGAGCATCTCCAAATAGGTTGATATCCAACTATAGATAAGAACAACCATGACTGTGGCCATCAAGTCATTCTTAGATATGAAGGTAGGTAATTATACCGATTACACATCACATATATGTAACTATCACATTATGCTATCAACTAATTGAATGTTTGCATTAAACATTGGGTTGTTAACTCATTAACAAGTATGCAACAAGATACATAGCACCCAACTGCACCTCTCTTTACATCGACCTTGGCTGTGGCACAACAAATCGATGCTCCAAGCTTAAGGCTGACCCATTAATCAAGAAATAGTTTAATATGGTTGGAGCTCATTCAACCGCTTAGTCAGGCTTGGATGTGTCCAACAACCAAAACTAATGATTGACCTCTGACTCCTACTATATTATTCATAAACTAATTCCATGGTTTGAACATGTTGAGGTTCAAGTCGGGAATGGATGTGTCCATCAACCCAAACGAGAAACAAAACTCCGATTCTAACCATATTAATGGAAGGTGTAGGCCTTAATATTTTGAAAGGGGTTTAGGGTCTCATCCTTTCTTTTCTAAGCACATTCATGACATAGAATTATGTCATGACTAACGATTTCCTTAATTTAGTATGTATGTGACTTAAGTTATCAAGTCTCATTAATTGATTTAAGAACCGGATTTCCTAATTCCAATTTCATACTTAATTAAAGGAATTGTTTTGGGAAACAATTTCCTAAATTGTCATAATTAATTTCAGAAATAATATGTTCAAGACTTTGATTTCTCTAAATCAAATCTTATTAAATTAAGAGACAAATCCCTTAATTCAACCACATATTATTTTCATGAAAATCTCATTTAAGAAACTCTATAAGAAACCATTTTCCTAATTAATTTTGGAGACAACAATATGTAAGAGCATCACCTCTTAAACATATTTTATTCATGGATTTCATTAATTACAACAAATCGTTTTCTAAGGGTGGCTCCCCGAGGCTCAGATATCCAAAGAAAAGTAATGTGTTGTAAATCCAATTGGACGGCTCCCCGAGGTTCAATCCAAATTAAACATGACAATTTCAATTAAAAATTGGGAAATTAAATTACAACAACTAACTTTAAATTGGACGGCTCCCCGAGGCTCAATCCAAAATAAAGAATTTTGTTGTCAATTTAAAAACCAATTCAAATTTAATTGTCAATTAACTGTCCATGAATTTGTCTAGACTTTCTTTAAAGAAAGTGCCCAAAATTGTAAGATTTCAAAAATAGGTTTTTCGAATAATTGTAAGTTTCTGGTACAAAGGAAACTTACATATTTCCAAAATTAAAAATTTTCTAAAATAGAAAAATTTCCAAAATTGGAAAGTTTCCAAAGATGGGAAGTTTTCACAATTATTATAAAATTTTCAGAAACTAGAAAATTTCAAATGTTTGCGAAATTTCATGACGATTTCGAAACTTTGAAATTTCTAAATCTAAAATTTATAATAATTTGAAAGTTTCCATAATTGAAATTTTTTTTCGAAATTGTGATCATGACAAAGTTTTCCACAAAACAATTTTATGATTAAGTCGAACACTAACCGGCTCTGATACCACTGTTGGGACCGGGTGCATGTCGACAAGGATACGAGTTCGTAAAATTTTAAATTTTTACGTGCAGCGGAAGAATTTGCATAAAATAATTTCCTAAATTATTTTAACTTCGTATCTAGCATGCAATCTTATGGTGTGTTGACATAATCATAAAATAAAACTTTGCAGAAAAGTAAACTAATTTACATTATACCTCTCGTAACTCGAAGTAAGGGACGAGATCCAACCGTAGCGTCCCTTGGAAGCTTCGCCTCTATTCGCGTCCACGCCGTGTTCTCTTCGGGATGACATCGCAAAGTCACGAGTTTTGTGCCGACGAGAACTACTAGATTCTCTATAGGCACAACAAAGAAGTACAAGAGAATGATTAGGAAACTAACCAACGAAGTAACGGAATCGAATTCCGAGAAAAGAGGAGTCGCTATCCGCTTCTTCTTCTTCTTGTTCGGGTTCTTCTTCTTCTTGAAGCTCACGGCAACACCTTCTAAGGGAGGAGTTGAGCCGGCCCTAGATGGAGGATGAAGCTTCAAGGTGCACCGGCCCTAATTCCTCTATGGTGGGCGTCGGCCCTAATGGGAAGAAGGGAGAAGGAGAAGAGAAGAGAAGAGAGAGAGGGAGAGCTCTTCACAACTTGATTAGTTGATTGATTAGTAATAAGGGCATGCCTTTGGTTCCTTTATATAGTAGCAACTCCTTTGCTAAGTCTCCCTCTTAACAGAATTAACGGAATTAACGGAATTAGTTATAAGAAATTTATCTTATAAATTCTCTTATTAATTATTCCGTTTAAGCCGAGTCTTATTATAACTAATTTATAATAAAACAAATTCTTCTTCTCTTTAAATTATGGAATAAATTTTATAAAAAATTTATAAACATTCTTATTATGAAAAAAATCAATTCATAATTGATTTTATAAAATTAAAATAAACCAATTCATGGATTATTTTAACTTCCATAAAAAGAATAAATTTCTATAAATTTATTTATATAAATTTCTTTATACAAATTTATTTATCCGTAATTTATAAAATAAATCGCACTAGATTTATTTTATTAATTAAACCAATTAAATTGGTTTCTTCCCTTTAATGTGGCCGGCCAACCCAAGGGGTTTGGCACCCTCTTTGGCTGGCCAAACCAAGCTGAACCGATCGTGAATTAAACTCATTTAATTCACCCAATAAGCCTTCAAAAGACTTAGCCATTTTAGCTTCCATTGCGCCTCTGATAAATTCAGATTCGACTTATTTCTCTTGATCGAAAAATCTAATTTTCAACTCATTTTAAATCCCTCGGATTACTCGTAGTGCGTGTGACTAAATAGGCTTTCGATTTATGTTGGCCGTCTATAATCAACAAATTATAGAACGATCATGAGTGGCACCTAGTAGTACATCATGACCCCCAATTAATCGAAAGATCAACGGTTGACCTCAGAAGTAATTCTGACACCCTTCAGCAGCTCTAATGAATCGTGCCCCATTCCCTTCACCATCTTATACCCACTTGGTTCAGGACATGGTCTGTTTGTGTCAGTCCCCACTAGACTGACTACGTCACACCTAGCCCAAGTAGTGCCTTTCTCGTCCTTTGGATTTCTAATTACTCTCATGTATTAAGAGACTTGCACTCTTAACATGATATACTCTGGCCAGAGGTTTTGAGTAACAATCCGACGATAGGCCTGGGCATACATCTCCTCGTAAGGAGTGGTGAATCCTTTGTAGGCTGTTCAAACATCTTCGGGCACTTCGGCTTATACCCAATCATCCTGGGTCCACACCTCCTTGGAGATGCTTGCTTAAGATGTTAAAGTATAAGTCTCCATGACCAAGATGACTTGAACACCGCAAGTCAAAGGAACATCACACTTAAGCCGCAGTAAGAACTTTATTGACATATCTATATGGATTACCATATGAAGTCTTACAGCTAGTCACTCCAATGAACTAGTTCCCTTCACTAGCATCCATGTTTATCTCCAGACATCCCAATGTCACCAGCCAGTGAGAATCAGCTGATTAGAGAATAACCCATGCTAGTCTCAACAGAATTGATAGTGTCCGTTTTTATCAATCCATCGACTAGGGAAAATTTCAATACTTCACAATTGCACATGTAGAGATAATCACTAGTTGTGATCTCATCACAAATTCTCTTATGCTGTGAATTGTATTGCGGACATTCAGTAGATGAGTTTAAGATCCCAATCAAATACACAAACATGTATACTCAAATAGTGAATTATCATTTATTAAAAATAATTGTTTACAATCATAAGGCGATTGCCTTAAGACACTTCTCTCATATCACTAACAGGAATGTGTCGCGCTTCATAGTTTTCAAAGTATATTCAAAACCCTTCATGATTATTTCAAAATTGTTGGGAAACAATTGGGTAACTTTGGGGACATCTCACACAAACTATAAGGTTTACCAAAACGTTTTTGTTTGCTAGATATGGGGTGAGATGCTAGGATCAACTCAATTTCTCAAAATGTCAATGCATCCCTTGAGAAATTAAGTTGACGAGATAAAAATCACTTCGGTGACCAAGTATGGGAAAACCAATGCATAACATATGTGTATTTGGCTCCATGATCATACTTGGACATTCCAATCAAGTTTACTTGAACCTTGGTTAAAATTTGCTTGAATGATTGTTGATTGAGTTTGACTCCACTTAGGTGGAGCAAAGTGATTGTTGAACCTATAAGGACCTTTGATCCTTGTTTAGGGATCAATTATAGTCAGGGGATCACTTCCATGTTCGATATTTTCCATCAGATTCCCTCAGAAATTGTGTAAATGTCTGAAACTAAAAGATTCAGATCGTATCTGGGAGTATCAGGAACCCTGATCGGTCACCAGACCGATCAGGCATGGTGTTGATCGGTCTCCGGACCGATCTGGCTCCATCCGGCGTTGATCAGTCCACAAACCGATCAGAGGGGTCACAGAGACTTAACGAAATTCTGTCCAGACCCATTGTGCTAGCCTGGATCGGTCCCCGGGCCGATCTGGCACCCTGTGGTGATCGGTCCAGAGACCGATCAAAGGGCTTCCCAAGTATCACCCAATCCTACTGATCGCTTCTTGATCGATCAGCCGATCGATCAGGAGCCTGCCTGATCGGTCAGCAGACTGATCAGGACCAGGCCAGTCCGATCAGGCCAGAGCCTGATCGGTCTGGGCGCTTCCAGATCGAACGGTGATTCGTTCAATAGCATTAATTTGTGGTTGGTGGACCGATCCACCAACCTAATAACTTCGCGAAAAACCTCATCTCCCGAACCCTAGCGTCGAACCTCACTACCTTGCGTCTCTTCACTTTGTGCGAGAACGGACCCTGCGTCGTCTTCCTCATCGAGTGAGCTTCTGCGTGTGCGATCCTAAGAAGGGTTCCTACAAGCTTTTCTCTCTTCTTGCGAGTTTCTCTCTCGCTGAAGGTGTTTGCGCTCCTTTCTTGTGCCGAGAGCCTCTTCTGCGCGACCTTTTCTTCCAACCTTCAAGAACTTCAACAATGGCACCAAAGTGAATTTTTGGTTTAGTTTTCCTTGCAGATCAGTTCATAGTGTATGTATTTGCGCTAATCATGGTCTATTTTTTGTTCTTGTGTTGTGTCGTGACCTCCTGTTTTGGCCGTGACCCACCTTTGCCATGTCCTACCTTTGATCAATTCTATCTTATGCTTACTTGATTGAATTTTGGGTCTTTGATTAACCTATGCTCTTATGATCTAATCGATCTTGCTCAATTGACTTAAACTATGTGCATGATCTATTCCAATCGTTAGAAAATCTTCTAAGGGAAAGGAACCACTGGAGGGTAGCTCGAGGGGCAAAACCCCCTCCTCATCAGCACACACTCGAAGGCCACAGCCTTCCTCTAGTTCTCTGTTTCCTAATGTTGCCTGTGAACAGGCATTTCAATCCCGCACCTTCAAGTTACTTCCCTACCGATCCATTGACGTTCCTTTTCTGACTGAGCACTGTCCGTCGGTCATGGTGTTACGACCCGAAAAATTCTCTCAATATTTTCTTCAAAATATTAATCATGTCTAGATAATTTTTCGAGGGACCTAGAGATATTAGTACGAACCTTAGCCTAGAAATCCATGATTTTTCTCATGTAAATTGAGAAACTAAGTACTAATGGGCCTTATATGGGCTTTTCTAGTACCATGATTATTAGTGGATTTTAGGTAGAATTTAATATAAATATAAATGGATTTTAATTAGGAATATTAGTATGATTATGGATGAGTTTTAGCATGGTTCCCTATTTAAATTGGAAAATAGGCACTAATGGGCCTTATATGTGCTTTCTAGTACCATGATTATTGGGGAATTTTAGGTAAAAATTTATAGAAATATAAAGGGATTTTAATGAGAAATATTAACATAATTATGGGCGAATTTTTAGAGGATTTTCGGAATTTTGGGGAAAATAATAGAAAATAAAAGGAAAAATAAAATAAAAATAAGGTACATAGACCAAGGATTGAACCTTGGACCTCTTGTTCAACCATGCATGCTCTAACCAACTCACCTAGCAAGCGAATGTTATGAGGGAATGAAATGGAGTTTGGTTAAGGCTTAAGGGAAGATGAAGAGACACCATGACTCTTCACTTACACTCCTTAATGTGTTATAAAGAGGGGGAATGGGAGTTTCTTTCTTCCTCCTTCTTCATCCTAGCCGAAACCCCAAGAGGGGATTCTCCCTTGGAAAAAGTTCCACCAAGGCTTCATCTCCAAGATCTAAGGTTTTCACAAGAGTACAAGGGCTAAGGGTGGTCAAGAGGCAATAAGACTTCCATCCTTCTCTCAAATCTAAGGTTTATAATCAAGATCAACCAAGGTAAGACTTCCTCACCTGTGGTATAATAGTTCCTTATGATTTTCATGATTTTTAGCATAATATAAGGTTTGATGTTGGGTTTTGATGTTGAGAAAAAGCATGTTTAGACCCTTATGACTTTCGGCCACCAAGGTTTTGGGGTCCATGATGATGTTAAAAATCTTGATTATGCTTTCTAAGGTGTTCTCATGATGTTTAGGGAATAAATATAATTTATGGGAATTTTTGGAGTACCCTAAGACCCCCTTAGGGTGGGGTACCATTATAGGGATTTTCATGGCTAGAGTTGGATTTAACCCTTCACTCATGTATCTTGTGTACCCTTATGGTACAAAGGGAGGAGGAAGGGATTTATGTGAAATTTTTACAAAGTTTTGTGACCTTATGGGGTTCGGCCAAGAAGAGCCTAGGGCCAAGGGTTAGGGGCTTACCTCAAGTAAGGGCCCTAATGACCCTATGGTATGGTATGGTGAATGGTTAATGGTTGATTGGGGATGTTAATGGAATTTTTCCATGCACCCATGTCTTATTAGGTTTCGGCCAGCCCTAGGAAGGGGACCTAAAGGTTAGGGTTAACCCTAATCATGAGCCCCAATGGCGTCCTATGGACTCATAGATGATGTATGGTTGTTCCTTTACCTTATGTTATCTTACATGTTTATGGAATTGATGAAACTCCTCCCTATAGGGTTCGGCCCAGCCATGTATCTAGGGTTTGGGGTGGAGTTAGGGTTCAAAGAAAGATGGTTTCTGTTTACCATGAAGTGTATATACATATATGTAGGTTCAAGCATGTGGTAGAAATCATGTTACCTATAACCCTAACCTCAAGCACCATGTTTCATGTTTGTATGGTTATGATTTGGATGCCATGCTTAATAGGGTTATTTATGAATGTCTTATGTTTTATGCCATGCACTTGGATGGTAGGTAGCATGTTTATGGAAGTCCTACCTATGTATGCTTATGTTATGTAGAGAACCATGCTATGTTATATGCTCATGTTATGTTAAGAACCATGCTATGTTATTGTGTATGCTCATGATATGAATGATGCCATGATAAATATGTTAGGTTTATGTTCAAGATAAGAATGATGCCACGATAAGTATGTTAGGTTTATGTTCATGATAAGAATGATGCCACGATAAGTATGTTAGGTTTATATTCACGTTAAGAATGATGCCATGATAGGTATGTCCTGTTCATGTTCATGATAAGAATGATGCCATGATAAGTATGTTATGTTTATGTTCATGATAAGAATGATGTATGCCATGTTTTACGAAGGATGATGCATGCCATGTTTTATGAATGATGATGCATGCCATGTTTTTACGAAAGAAGATGCATGCCATGTTAAGAATGAAAGATGATGCTTATGTCTTTAAGGCATAAATATGCTAAACGGCACGATCGATGGTCGACTGTACGACGGTCGTGAGGACCGGTAAATGGGCCGGTAGACGGGCCGAGCCGTAACAAGTTATGCTATGTTAAAGATGCCATGAATGTCTTAGGAATGATGAAGCATGTAAAGTATTTTACTTTATGAATGGGCTTGTACCGGACCGAAGTATGGGTCCAAGGGATGGGCACCTTAAGAACGCCCCGGTTCTGGACTACCGACTATGATGTCCACGGTTCTGGCACTACCGAAGCTGTGCAACAGGGATGGGCACCTTAAGAACGCCTCGGTTCGGGGACTACCGACTATGCTATCCTTACCCTAGTAGGTCGAGGCTAGCTACCTCGTATTTACTTAGGGATGCGCACTTATGATGTATGTATGGGGTACAAGCCAAGGCCCAATGATATGATGATTATGTTTAAGCATTTAAAAGTATGTTTTTAAAAGTTAAGCATCCTTATGTATATGCATTCCACTCATGCATTCATTCATGTTATGCATTATGCTATGCTAATAAGATTTTATGCTTACGCTTCATGTTAAGAAAGATGTATGAGATTAAATGATCTATGCCATGATTATGTTAAGAAGATGTTCACATGCTATGATAGGAAGTATGTCTATGTTTAGGCCATACAGGTTGGTTTACACCTTATAGACGTGTTTATACCATGTAGTATGCCATGTCAAGAATGCTTAGAATGTTTACTATGTTTATGTTTATGCCATGTATCATGTCATGCTTAGAATGTTTACTATGTTTATGTCATGCATCATGCCATGCTTAGAATGTTTACTATGTTTATGTTTATGCCATGTATCATGCCATGCTTTGAATGTTTACTATGTTTATGTTTATGCCATGTATCATGCCATGCTTAAGAATGTTTACTATGTTTATGTTTATGCCATGTATCATGCCATGCTTAAGAATGTTCACTTATGTTTATGTTCATGCCATGCAATGTATTTGATAAGTGATCCAAGATGTTATGTTCTAAGCAAAGCACCAAGTATGTTAATGATTCATGTGCTCATTATGAGATGATGAATGGTTTTTGTGAGTAGGAAAGAGTCTTACTAAGCCCGTGTGTTTATAGTCTTATTTCCTTATACCGCAGATCATTCAAGGGGACAATGATGGAAGCAGCAGGAGGGCAAGAACGCATGTGTGTGGTAGTGACTGATAAGTGTCATTTTGTTGATCATTTTATATGTTTAAATCCGTGTTTGACCTATATTTTACTTGTGTAATTGTGGATTTGGCCTAGGTTTTAGGATTTACACCCTTTTTGGACCTAATTGTAAATCTTGCTATATTTGGGTTGTTTTGTCACTAAATTTTTGATCTACTTTTGTAGGCTTGGAAGGATTATGGACCTAGGTCATGTTGGGTCAAAGTCGAGTCAAAAGTGGACTAGATCAAGTAATCAAGCTCCAATTCATTTGGACCGTCCGATGCAAGAACGGTTAGATCTAGACCATCTGAGAACTTTTGATCAATCCGAGCTGGGGTTAAGTCTAATCAAGTGATCAGATCAAGATCTGAGAGTTTCAACTCAATCGGAGATCATCTAGCCGTTGGATCACATTCATAGAGATCTAGACCACCCATTCAAATATTAGTTTGATCTGAGCCATCCGTTGGAGATCTGGCAGATCCGAGCTACCACGAGGTTGATCTTGACCTCTGATCGAGATCTGGAAATTTTGAATCAAATTGGACAAAGATCCACCGTTGGATGAAGCGGGATTAATCTCAGCCGTCCAAATTAAATGGTTTAAGTTTAAATGGGAATTCCCTCGGCAGATCTCGGTGTCGCGACCTCACTGTCTTCAGCTCGTTCTTCTTCCTTCCTTCATCGTTTTCCTTCAAATTTCTTCCATCAGAGGCGTGGCCAACTCGATCAGCACCTTGGAACAAGATCTGGATCCTCGGAGGAGGTTTCTATGGAGATTTAACCACTGATTTGCAGCTGTGCGCGAATCTGTGATCAGATCTGAAATTGGAGCTAATTCCCAGCGATTTGCGAGTTTAAGGGTTCTTGGCTTGCCCTTGCGTGACGAACAAGGTGGTTTTGAGACAAGGAATGATCGAGGATTAGTTTTAATGAAATTTCTGTTGTTTTTTCAGCTGTAGTTTTAGTTCTGCAAACTGTTCTGTTTTTCTGTTTTCATATCAGATGTTTTAGAGAGCTTATTTGAATCGATTATGCCTTAATTAGGTTTCATATCTGCATTTCAATTAGACAATTTACTTTACAGTTAAAGGTTCCATTTAATCTCAGTTTATTCCAATTTCATTTCTGCGTATCACTGCCAATTCTGCAATTTCAGTTTTATTTCTGAATTTTCTTCTCAGATCATTTCAGAACATAGTTTAAGTCTAGGTTTAATTCTAGGGATTGAGTAAACATTCAGTGTAGTAATGCATTTAGATTAGCTTACTTAGTTTCTTAATCGTTTCTAGAATCAATTCCATTTTCTCCATTCTTGTTCCACTGTAGCGTATCAGATTTCAGCTTGCAATTCCATTTTGTTGCTGTAATCTCTACTGATAGCTATTCTGAATTTGGCCACAAAGAGCTTGGTTTGATTCTGAATTTAATTCAATGCATATCAGCACCTTGTTCTTGAATTGTTGCTTCATGTTTCATTCATTTCTGCACTTTCGAATTTAGTCTTTCCTTTAGATGTTTCTGAATTGGTCAGTTTTGTTTATGAAATTTTCAGTTTATCATTTTTGTAGTTGGCTTTGAGCATTTGTTTCCATTTGTCTTGTTTGGTTTTTCTTCCAATTCATTGCTGAAATTCTGCATATGGTCTCTGCACATCAGAAATCCATTTCTGAATTAAGATTGTTGTAGTTTTGATCAGTTTCAGATTTTCATTTGCTCATTCATTCTTGCAAATAAATCCAGTGATAGGTTAGCTTTCAAAGCTGAATTAATCAGCTAAAATTTCTGCAACAGTTCAGTACTTTTTAAACACATTAGCTTCTTCCATTTTTTTTGTTTCAAGTTAGTTACCATTCTTCACTTGTATCAAGTCTTTATTTCTGAAATGTTGATTACAATTCTGCATTAGCTCAATTCGAGAATGTCAGCATCATTTGATTCTTTTGCTTAACATTGTTTTGCAAATCGAAATCAGATTGGTTCCCAAATTCGTTAAGTCATAAGTTGGTTAATTTTCTCACTAGTTGAATCTTTAGATACATTTATTTGCTTAAATTCGCTTGGTTAATTTTTCCTTCCTTTCCATTGCATTTTCTTTCTATTCGAAACCAAAACCCAATTTTCATTTGAAACCCAAAAATATTGACGACACATAAATGCAAGCTTGAATCACACAACTTGAATTAGCCCTTGGAAAAATTCGACCTGTGGCCCCTTTACTACGCTTTTGTTCTTCGATTGCAAAAAGGGTTTCCAGGACTTTATAAATTTCTAAATTTGAGACCCAGTTTCGTGACAGTCATTTTGGGTCCATCAAATTTTTGGCGCCGTTGCCGGGGAACACACTAGTTGAGTTGTTTGATTTTTGCTTGTGTGATCACTTTTCATATTTTTCTTGATTCATTTTTCTTGCATTTACTGCTATATCATCTGATTTGATTTTATTTGTTTCATCTTTCTCTATACTCGTACTGCGATTTGTCCTTGTTTTTTATGACCAGGTCTACAGGTGGTGATTTAGAGGATTTTGACCCTGAGATTGAGAGGACTTTCAGAGCTAGGAGGAACCAGCTCAGTGTTTCAGAGGCTTTTGGTATTCTTCCTACTCAGGCTATTTCCACTTATTCAGTTGATCAGATGGCAGACCACCAGAAGACTATGAAAGAACTAGCAGCACCAGATGCTTCATTCCAGTATTCTAGCATTGCCTATCCAGAGCTGGGTGGAGATTTTGAGCTCAGATCTGGAATTATCCATCTTTTGCCTAAATTTTAAGGTTTATCCGGAGAAGATCCAAACAGACACTTGCATGAGTTTCATGTTGTTTGCTCTACTATGAAGCCTCAGGGTATTTCAGAGGAAGACATCAAACTGAGGGCTTTTCCATTTTCTTTGACTGGAGCAGCTAAGGACTGGTTTTATTACTTACCTACGGGGCATGTGTCTAGTTGGATTTCCATGAAGAAGGCTTTCTTAGAAAAATATTTTTCAGCCTCCAGAACAGCAATTATCAGAAAAAGTATCTGTGGCATTCAGCAGATAGTGGGAGAGACACTCTATGACTACTGGGAGAGATTCAATAAGCTTTGCTCCAGTTGCCCCCAGCATCAGATTAGTGAGCAGCTCCTCATCCAGTATTTTTATGAGGGATTATTACAGATGGATAGGATTTTGATTGATGCAGCAGCTGGAGGGGCCTTAGTCAACAAAACCCCATATCAAGCCAGGGAGCTTATTTCAAACATGGCAGAAAATTCTCAGCAATTTGGAAGCAGAGCATTATCTACTAGAGGGGTTAATGAAGTTCAAGGGGTTCCTAATGATCAAAAGCAGATTAGTAGTGCATTGTTAGAACTCACATCAGCTGTTAAGCAAATGGGTCTTCAGATTTCAAGTAAAAATTCAACTTCTTCAACACCTCCACAATCAAATCAAATGGTGATGAGTGTATGTGGTATTTGTTCTAGCAAGGAACACACTTCAGATTTATGTCCCAACCTTCAACAAGATGAGTCAGTAGCAGCTTTGGTTAGGGGACAATTTCAAGCTAGGAACAACCCATATTCTCCTACTTACAACCCTGGGTGGAGGGGTCATCCAAACTTGAATTATGGGAATTCTTTTTGCCAACAAGACCCACCACAACAACAATCACAGCAACCCCAACAAATGTTTCAGCAGGGGCAGCAACAACCACAACAATCACAGCCACAACATCAACAATTTCAGCCCCTAAATCAGCAATTTCAGCTTCCAAATCAACCAATTCAGCAGCCATTTCAAGGGTTTCAACAAGGTTTTCAAGGGAATTTGAGTTATTTACAGTCATATCAACCTCCACAGCAACAAGTTCAACAATTACAACCTACTACCTCCTCATTTCAAGGTCAATCAAGGAATTATTCTAACCAAGGAGGCTATGGAAGCTCAAGTGGAGGAAATTTGTCCTAACAGAGGGTTGAGGATATGTTTCAACAGATGATGCAGCAACAACAAGCTCAACAACAGCAGATACAACAAATGCTCCAACAACAACAACAACAACAACAACACACTCAATATCTTGAGAAACAAATTGGGCAAATGGCTAGTAACATAAATCAAAGCAAAGCTCAAGGATCAAGTCTACTACCTTCCCAAGCTGTTACTAACCCTAAGGGAAATGTTAGCGCAATTTATTTGAGAAGTGGCAAGGTTGCATCAACTCAAAATGACCCAAGAGCAGATTTTTCTGAAAACAGGGCAGCATCTTCATTTCCAGCCCAAATCAGTGCCGAAACCACTCCAAATTCAGTGGATACCACCCCTAGCTCGTGCCCAACTTCTTCATCTAGCAATCCTCCAATTTTGGTGGAAAACGGAACACAAAACAGTGGCGAGACAGTTCCTACAGCAGCTACGGAAAACAGGGCAGCAACAAAAAAATCAGCCCCACCCATTTTGGTTCATGAGGAGGAAGTTTCTATACCTTTGCCTTTTCCAAATGGGAGAACTCCAACCAGAAGACAAGGGGAAGAGGAGAAAGCAAAAGAGTACAACGAATTGGTAAAACTTTTTAGTAAAGTTGAAATTAATGTACCCTTGCTGACAATGATTAAACAGGTTCCTAAATATGCGAAATTTTTGAAAGATCTTTGTGTTAACAAGAGAAAGCTTAAGGAGAATGAAATGGTCAGCATGGGGAAGAATGTTTCATCACTCATCCATGCCATCCCTCAGAAATGTGAAGACCCTGGCATGTTCACTGTATCTTGTGAGATAGGAAGCACCACACTACATGATGCCATGCTTGATTTAGGAGCTTCTATTAATGTCATGCCCAGGACAGTCTTTCAGATGCTTGGCATTGGACCTCTACAGCCCACTGGAATTATGATTCAGTTAGCAGACCGGAGTCAGACCCGCCCGGCAGGAGTTATTGAAGATGTGTTAGTTAAGGTGAAAGAATTGATTTTCCCAGCGGACTTCTACATTCTAGACATGGAGGGAGAGTACCTTGCACGTAGATCCCCACTTATCCTCGGAAGGCCTTTTCTGAAGACTGCAAGAACCAAAATTGATGTATATGCTGGCACCCTTTCGATGGAGGTGGGAGATACAGTAGTCCAGTTTAGCATTTTCGACGCCATGAAGGACCCTCAGGGAGATAGTTCTATTCTGAGCATAGACACCGTAGATGAGACTGCTGAGGCACAGACCATTGCTGATGATGGTATATTTGACATAGTGGGAGGAGAGTTGGTTTCAGAGGAGGATTCATATGATTTTTCTTATTTTGTATTTTGTGATGATATTGTTTTTGATAGCCCTATTCTTTTTAATGATGTTGTTGCAGAGATTACTCAGGAGGCATGCACAGGAGATTATTCTATAGGTGTAGGGGATTGCACAGAGCCCCAGGGACCACCACCATTTTAAGAAAGTGTAGGGACTTGCATGATTGGAGCAAGTACCCAAGGATCACCTATTCTAGTTGATTGTTCACCAGATTTTGAGCCCGAGATGGAGGTATTTCTTGTAGATCCAATAGACATTTCTCATCCAGATCAGGTAAGTATTTCTTCTTTTCCTTCAGAAAATTTCAGGGAGATATCTAGATTTGCATGTGAGGAATTTCCTGATACATCATTTTTGAAAAATAATTGTGAAAATTCTTTAGTGGCTCCCAGATTTGATTTTATGCATTGCTATGATATTCTTGAGACAGATTATGCTGAAATTGATTTTGAAAAAATTTTAGAGCCTGAAATTGAAGTTGTTTACTGTGAAGAATCTCTTGTTATTTCTTATGCTGAAATTGAATGTGAAAAACTTCTAGAGGTACCTGAGATTGATTTTATGGATTGTGAGACTTTTCTTGATATACTCATGTAGAAATGCTTGTGAAAAATTCATTGAGGTACCCAAAATTGATTTATTGGATGTGATGCATTTTTAGATAATGTTATGTAGAGATTGATTATATTGCACTTCTTTCTTACCCTGCACGCTTGAGGAAGGTTTTACATGGTTTTGCAGGGTCCCAGAGATTTCTTGAGTGGGTTCTCCATCTAGACAGTCTTCAACCACCTGGAAGATTTTTCAGAAAGAATAAAGAGGGAGGAGATGAACTTGCTGTGACTTATAGCACTCCACCTCAGAAGTGGCTATTGTATTTAAATCACCTTCGGCCACCTGGACATTTTACTGTGAAGAATAAGTGTGGGGGAGTGATGCAAAATAAAATTGAGCAAATGAAGGAAATTGTTTTAGCTACTCCTACTCCTCCACTACCAAGATGGAGATTATTCCTTGATTGACTCCGACCGCCAGAAATAAAAGGGAGTTTACTTTTTCTTGCATTTTCTTTCATTGCCTTTTTCATCTTTATGCTTGCTAGAAGTAGAATTTTCTTTTGAAATGAATTCTTGCTAATAAATGCTTGAATAGAGTAGAATTAATAAATAGGCATTATAAATGCTATTTTATGACTTTTGGCACTTTTCCTTGATTAATAGGAATAAATGTATCCCTTTAGGTTATTTTCATAGCATTTTAGAGTCTTTTGAAAACAAATTAAATTTGGTTGTTAAAACTTAGGGTTTGAGCTATGGATGAAATCTTGGATGCTTGAGTACTACTTGGCCATGGATCTTGATTGAGGACTTGAGATGAATAATTTTTACCTAGTGAGGGTTAGCCTTATTTTTGTGGAACATACATGTGATTGTACTCTAGAACTTGCTTAGGTTCTTTCAAAGTCATATTTCAATGTTTAGATCACTTCTATAGAGGCTAATAAATTTGTTTACCTTTCCATGTCAATTTTTGGCAAAAATCATGTTCATCCTATTTTCTTTCCTTATTTCCTATTCCTAACCATGCTTTCTAGGGACTTGTTTGTTTGGAGATGTTCTTTGATGTTATTTTGCCCGAGACGGACAAAAGATTAAGTGTGGGGGAGTGGATAGTGTGATGGAAACATTTGAAAAAAAAATTCATTTCATTGTTGAGTTGAAGCCAAAAATTGCCAATTGGAGTGGAGTTTGGTATCAAGATGAATGGGGATTCAGTTGTGAATTGGAGGTGGATTGGATCTAAAGAAATCTCAATTAGAAAGAAATGGCACACGGAAAAAAAAACAGAAAAAAAACAGGAAAAAAAAACAGAAAAATTGTGCCATGGAAGAGTTTGAAAGCAATGGAGTTTGTAGCACTTGGGAAGTAGGAATTATGGAAGTTTTAAATTGGCAACACTTTGCTGAGGTTTGGAATGAGTTGTAAAGTTTGACTTGAGGCAGGAAATGGTGTGCAGAAATCCGAACAAGGTGGAAACAAGTGAAGAGAAAAAAAATCTGTGTAAGGAAAAATCAAGGATTTTGTGCCAAAATGGAAGAAATGCTATGAATTGTGTCGGCCACTCTTCTAGTAGCTGAATTGCAGCTATATATATTTCTGAAATCAGTGCAATGGTTGCTAGAATTTAAAAAAAAAAAAGAAACAAAACAGTTGGTATCAATTTGAAAGTGAGTGTGCCATGGATGGGATTTGAAATTGTTAAGCTTTGATTCTCAAGTGAAGCATGTGGATTTTCCATTGTAATTCGAGGTTACTTTCTGCGAAACATCAGTGAATTGTAAGGTTTACAAGTTAAGTGTGGAGTTATCCAAATAAACAAGTGCAGCTGCCAACAAAAAAATCAGAAAAGGGAAAACAGAAAAAAAAAAAGTGAAGTTGGAACCCAATTTGGCACACTGAATTCAAGCTATTCAGCTGTGATACAACTGATTCTAATCAGTTTGTTTGAAGTTTATTTGGTATCAGATTCTGGAGCTGCAGAATTGTAAGGAGTTGGGGGAATTGATTGAATACAAAAATGAATTGAAAGTAGAGTTAAACTCACAAGTAGCAATATAGTTGAAGCTCATGGTAGCATTGGATTGAAACTGATTTCGATCAGGATTTGGAGGAGCTGATCACATCATAAAGGAATTAAGAAAGGTTGCAGAAAAATCAGTAAATAAGCAGTTAAAAAAAAAGAAACAGTTTGAAAAAAATAGAAAAAAACCAGTTTGAGGAAAATCAAGGAAGCAAGTTGGTATCCAATTGAATTTTCGGCATCATGAAATCAGTGGAGATGTTCTTATCCGAATCAGAGCTTTGATCTATTACATTCTGATGTCAGTAGAGAGAAAGAAAAAGAAAAGAAAAAATCAAAAAGAAGAAGAGAAGAGCAAAATTGGCACACAAGATGGAAATTTGGCACAAAGGAATTATGGAATTCTCTTCATAAGATTTTTGAAGGGTATTGCAAAGCATCACTTCATCACACTTTGACTTCATTATATGGACTGAAAGGAGGGCATAAATGCATCAAGAATATCCTTGAACATCCAAGTCTTCCATTCCATCAAATTTGCTATTTTCATGTCTTTTATTTCATTTTTACCATCTCCTATTTCTTTCACTTTTGAATAAGTTTTTATAGATAATTGATTCTAATCTTGGATAATGGTAGAGAGTAGATAATAAGCAAGCCTATGGAAGTGCAAGAAGCATGTGTGTATGAGTGAGCTCCATTTTCATCATGTACTTAGCACTTAGGAAGAGAGCCACTAAGAGTTTCCCTTGAGAGGTTTAGAGAGTGAAATTCATCTCAATGAGTCATGAAGGTTGAATTTGGTAAGTTGTTGATTTAAGGACAAGATACTAGTCTATTGAGCTTAGATTTTTGAGAATTAACAACCCTAGGTAATTTCTTTTCAATTGCTTCTACTCATGTTTGGAAATAAACTAGGGGATACATATTTAGTACTTTTCGCGAGACGCTCAAGCTTAAGTGTGGGGGAGTTGATAAGTGTCATTTTGTTGATCATTTTATATGTTTAAATCCGTGTTTGACCTATATTTTACTTGTGTAATTGTGGATTTGGCCTAGGTTTTAGGATTTACACCCTTTTTGGACCTAATTGTAAATCTTGCTATATTTGGGTTGTTTTGTCACTAAATTTTTGATCTACTTTTGTAGGCTTGGAAGGATTATGGACCTAGGTCATGTTGGGTCAAAGTCGAGTCAAAAGTGGACTAGATCAAGTAATCAAGCTCCAATTCATTTGGACCGTCCGATGCAAGAACGGTTAGATCTAGACCATCTGAGAACTTTTGATCAATCCGAGCTGGGGTTAAGTCTAATCAAGTGATCAGATCAAGATCTGAGAGTTTCAACTCAATCGGAGATCATCTAGCCGTTGGATCACATTCATAGAGATCTAGACCACCCATTCAAATATCAGTTTGATCTAAGCCATCCGTTGAAGATCTGGCAGATCCGAGCTACCACGAGGGTGATCTTGACCTCTGATCGAGATCTGGAAATTTTGAATCAAATTGGACAAAGATCCACCGTTGGATGAAGCGGGATTAATCTCAGCCGTCCAAATTAAATGGTTTAAGTTTAAATGGGAATTCCCTCGGCAGATCTCGGTGTCGCGACCTCACTGTCTTCAGCTCGTTCTTCTTCCTTCCTTCATCGTTTTCCTTCAAATTTCTTCCATCAGAGGCGTGGCCAACTCGATCAGCACCTTGGAACAAGATCTGGATCCTCGGAGGAGGTTTCTATGGAGATTTAACCACTGATTTGCAGCTGTGCGCGAATCTGTGATCAGATCTGAAATTGGAGCTAATTCCCAGCGATTTGCGAGTTTAAGGGTTCTTGGCTTGCCCTTGCGTGACGAACAAGGTGGTTTTGAGACAAGGAATGATCGAGGATTAGTTTTAATGAAATTTCTGTTGTTTTTTCAGCTGTAGTTTTAGTTCTGCAAACTGTTCTGTTTTTCTGTTTTCATATCAGATGTTTTAGAGAGCTTATTTGAATCGATTATGCCTTAATTAGGTTTCGTATCTGCATTTCAATTAGACAATTTACTTTACAGTTAAAGGTTCCATTTAATCTCAGTTTATTCCAATTTCATTTCTGCGTATCACTGCCAATTCTGCAATTTCAGTTTTATTTCTGAATTTTCTTCTCAGATCATTTCAGAACTTAGTTTAAGTCTAGGGATTGAGTAAACATTCAGTGTAGTAATGCATTTAGATTAGCTTACTTAGTTTCTTAATCGTTTCTAGAATCAATTCCATTTTCTCCATTCTTGTTCCACTGTAGCGTATCAGATTTCAGCTTGCAATTCCATTTTGTTGCTGTAATCTCTACTGATAGCTATTCTGAATTTGGCCACAAAGAGCTTGGTTTGATTCTGAATTTAATTCAATGCATATCAGCACCCTGTTCTTGAATTGTTGCTTCATGTTTCATTCATTTCTGCACTTTCGAATTTAGTCTTTCCTTTAGATGTTTCTGAATTGGTCAGTTTTGTTTATGAAATTTTCAGTTTATCATTTTTGTAGTTGGCTTTGAGCATTTGTTTCCATTTGTCTTGTTTGGTTTTTCTTCCAATTCATTGCTGAAATTCTGCATATGGTCTCTGCACATCAGAAATCCATTTCTGAATTAAGATTGTTGTAGTTTTGATCAGTTTCAGATTTTCATTTGCTCATTTATTCTTGCAAATAAATCCAGTGATAGGTTAGCTTTCAAAGCTGAATTAATCAGCTAAAATTTCTGCAACAGTTCAGTACTTTTTAAACACATTAGCTTCTTCCATTTTTTTTGTTTCAAGTTAGTTACCATTCTTCACTTGTATCAAGTCTTTATTTCTGAAATGTTGATTACAATTCTGCATTAGCTCAATTCGAGAATGTCATCATCATTTGATTCTTTTGCTTAACATTGTTTTGCAAATCGAAATCAGATTGGTTCCCAAATTCGTTAAGTCATAAGTTGGTTAATTTTCTCACTAGTTGAATCTTTAGATACATTTATTTGCTTAAATTCGCTTGGTTAATTTTTCCTTCCTTTCCATTGCATTTTCTTGTCTATTCGAAACCAAAACCCAATTTTCATTAGAAACCCAAAAATATTGACGACACATAAATGCAAGCTTGAATCACACAACTTGAATTAGCCCTTGGAAAAATTCGACCTGTGGCCCCTTTACTACGCTTTTGTTCTTCGATTGCAAAAAGGGTTTCCAGCACTTTATAAATTTCTAAATTTGAGA
Source organism: Boesenbergia rotunda (assembly GCA_024364735.1). NCBI lineage: Eukaryota > Viridiplantae > Streptophyta > Magnoliopsida > Zingiberales > Zingiberaceae > Boesenbergia > Boesenbergia rotunda. The sequence continues at coordinate 39,771 of JAGFNQ010009117.1, read as the reverse complement.
CCCAGTTTCGTGACAGTCATTTTGGGTCCATCAGTGACTTGGCCCAGGTAACCATATGTTGACCGTTTATGTTAAAACCTTACTTTGGTTACTTATATGCTTTAATAATGACTTATGGAACTCTATGATGTGATGTTAAGTATGATATGATGTGATGCTTAAGTTTGAAGTCAATATGTCAAGGTTCCCATGTCATTATGTTAAGAATGTTAGTAGGGCATGTATAAGTTAAAGTTATTCCGCTGCCTTATGATGTCTACATGCCCTAAGGATGTTAACGTAACGCCGCCTTATGAAGAAAAAAAACGGGCGTTACACATGGAGATAGTCACTTTTTACAACCTTGGCTTTCTCCTCTCTCTGGAGAGAATTATCAATTATGACCTTGTCTCCGAATTTTACAACAATCTTCAGTAGGGACCTCAGGGGGGCTTCGAGTTCACTACTCGAGTCGCCAAGAGGAACCTTGATTTCTCTTACGAAATTCTAGCAGAGTATCTGGGTGCTCGACGTTCACCCAACCTGTATTCAATCTATCCCCAGCTTCTTGATCCTCTACTGGCCCCTTTTGTGGATGTTACTCCTGATGGCATCTATCAGTATTTCTTCGGTCATCCCCGCCCAGCCGGTCTCAATGAGTTGGGTCCTGATTTTCCTACCTTTGCTACACTTCGTCTCTCTCCTATTGATTACATCTTGTTCAAGATTATCACAAATTGTATCCTTCCAATCACTTCCAAGCTTTTGACCGAGATCCGTCCCTATCATTGCCTGATGCTCTACGACATGCACTGCCGCATGGACTTTGATATCATGGAGAGCATCTTTCAGTCCATTTTATCCTATCGAGACCCGAGTCGCCACACAATCAATATGCCATTTGGTCATCTCATCACCGATTGGCTTATGTCAGTAGGTGTTGATGTCACCAAGGGCAGGACAGTGCCCATGGTCCGACAGGATTGCAGACTTAGCCGGCGGGCATTTGCCAAGTCCGGTATCATCATATGGGATCGCGATGGGGCCTTGGTTTGGAAGGATAGGAGAGGACTCGGTGAGCTACCTGTGGGAGGACCACATTTTCAGGCACTAGCCGATGCTGCTGCACCTCAGGAGGCTCCCGCCGCCGCTGCTGCTGATGATTACGACTATGAGCCGAACCCGAATCTACGATGGCAGATTTCCGTGCTGGATCAGACGATCTAGTATGATCTTCATCTGCGAGAGCTTCATCGGGAGGAGATCCGTTCGGGTTTCCGATCATTTGACCGCAGACTGACCACGATGGAGTCTAATGTCTCCGGGATCCGTACACTGCAGCAAACGTGGTACGATGAGTGGCGTCGTCACACATTTCCTGGAGATACGCCTTCCTGTAGTGCTGCACCTGGGTCCTTTTTTTGCTGATGATGACACGATGGACGACCATATGCAGGTTGATCCCCCCGCTGATGATTGACTATATTCTCTGCTTGTTTGGTGATTTCAGACTATTTGATGGATCTGTCCGTCCTGACTTTTTCCTGTTATGGCGTGATGTTGACTTTGATGCATGGATATGCATCTACTTGTTTGTCTGGATTATTGTTTATGCGCTTGACTATGACTAGATTTTGCATTATGATGCATCTGACATTTTGCATGTATTTTATATTTGCCCAATCAATTTTAGGATGTTGGCTTATATGTGCTCACATGATTACTATCTGCCTGTATGCCTCATTCTATATTATTATGCATGCTTATGATTTTGCTTATGATGCCTTGCTCATATAATAAATATGCTTATTTTGTCATGCCCTATTTTTGCCATATGTGTTCATATGTGTTTGAAAAATCAATCATATCTTTGTTGGTAGGGATACCCCTAGGGTTGAGGGGGAGTATGGTTAAACTTAACAACCCATCTAAACCCTTTTCAGTTTTCGACAAAGGGGGAGAGTGTGGTTGGTTATGATTAGGATGATCATGTTGTAGGGGGAGGATCCTGATTCCCCTATGATTCTGAATTTGAGAAAATTGATTGAGAATCCCTAAACATAAAATCGGGTTGTCAAACAACAAAAAGGGGGAGATTGTTGATGCAGTCTGACCCTGATTGTTATTTTGGTGATTGACACCAATTTTAGTTTAGGTTGATGATTATGATTATAGTTAAGTCCTGATCGGGGATTAGGCAGGTTATGGAAAATCCTAGCTTAGAGGGCTAGGTGTTGGAAAATCCTAACGTGGAGGGTTAGGTGTGGAAAATCCTAGCTTGGAGGGCTAGGTGTTGAAAAGTACTAATTCGAAAGGGTTGGGTGAAAATTCCTAGCTTGGAGGGCTAGGTGAAAAGTCCTAACTTGGAGGGTTAGGTGAAAAGTCCCAACTTGGAGGGTTAGGTGAAAAATCCTGGCTTGGAGGGTCATGTCCTAGCTTAGAGGGCTAGGTGTGGAATGTTCTAACTCGGAAGGTTGGGTGAAAAGTCCTAGTGGGGGGCTAGGTGAAATGTCCTAACTTAGAGGGTTAGGTGAAAAGTCCCAACAGGAAGGTTAGGTGAAAAATCCTGGCTTGGAGGGTCAGGTCCTAGCATGAAGGGCTAGATTGGAGCCCCTGGATCGATCTGGTGACCAATCAAGGAGTTGGCACGGTGCTCCTTCGTGGATCGGTCTGGTGACCGATCCAGCGATGACTGATCGGAGTGGTGACCGATCCAGCGATGACTGATCGGTCTGGTGACCGATCAGGGAGTATGCGTTTCACCCACTGCTTGGCTCCTGATCGGTCTGGTGACCGATCAGGGAGCACACAGTGAGGTTGAGTTCGCTTGCTGATCTGCTCCTGATCAGTCTGGTGACCGATCTGGATCACTGTACAGATTGTTCTGGAGAACGATCCAGCGTCGCGGGTTCCTCACTATGATCGATCAGGACGGAGTCTGATCTGTCTGGTCATGACCTGATCGGTCTGGTGACCGATCAGGAGGCTCCCTAATGGGTCCGGTGACCGATTAGGAGGTTTGGACTGCGAAGCTCAGAGATCGCCCGGTAAAGGGGTGGATCGGTCTGGTGATCGATCCACAACCTGGGATCGGTCTGGTGATCGATCCAGGAGAGTCCCAAAGAAATCGCGATTTCTGATTGAGCGTTGGGCACTGATCAGGACGAAGCCTGATCGGTCTGGACCCAGCCTGATCGGTCTAGTGACCGATCAGGAGGCTCTCTGATCGGTCTGGTGACCGATCACTTTAATTCAAAATGCACTGTCAGACGCTCTGATCACGTCTGAACGTATCCGATTATCTGCGTTTCATCTCTAATGCTTGATTTCCTGGTTGATATACTGCTCTAATGATCTGATTAAGCTGCAGGTCACAGGGGAGGATTCAAACACTCAAGGAGAGTCAAAGGTGGCCTTTCCTTGGAGCAGGTTTGCCCGTTTTCCATCTCAGGTTGCAACGGCTGGAGCTGTAGACTGGAGCTGCTGACTGGAGCTTGGCTGAGGGAAGCTCAGGGAGTCTAGGGAGAGCTCAGTGGTAGCTGGCGTTGGCAGGTAAGCAGCTGGAGGCTGCTGTGAGATGGTGTCACCTGTGCTCAGTGGAGAAACAAAAGGCGTAGAGGAGAAGAGCATAAGAGAGAAGAGTTCGCGAAAACGTTCTTCTGGCTTGTTCTTGCTGCGCGATTGTGTTCTCCACATCCTTGCTTGTGTGTTTTGTGATCCCATCATCTTGAGCAAGCAACTGTAAGCAGTGAAGCAACCATCCCTTACTTGAGCGCTTGGAGGAAGGAACAAGAGGCTTTGAGTTCAACAGCGAGAAGACACGGAGAAAGGGTTCTTGCGTGAGATCGTCGATGGGTGAAGCTCGGAGAAAACTTGCTGTGTTCTTGTCTTTGCGAAGTGATATGTAAGATCTTTCATGTGTTTCATTGTGCTTAAACTATATCCTTGATTGAAACGCTGTGGAGATGTTACTCCACCGAGAAGGAGGTTGCTTTCTATCCGGTGTTCACCGGGGCTTGATCTGCCGACGACCAAGGGATCGCCCACCTTAAGGGCACGCCAAGGAGTAGGGCAAGTTATCCCCGAACCTTGTAAATCCTCTTGTTAGCATTCTTGTGTTTGTTCATAGTTTAGGTTTTTGGTTTTTTGCATACCTTGTTTTTATTCTTTCCGCTGTGCTACTAAACACTTCAAGTGCAGAAATTTTGATAAGAGCCAAAGTTAAAGTGATTGGCTATATTCACCCCCCCCCTCTCTAGCCATTCGAGATCCAACAACGTCTACAAATTAAGAAAAGCCTTATATGGATTGAAACAAGCTCCCCGAGCTTGGTATGAAAGTCTTTCTTGATTTCTAGTGTCTAAGGGGTTTAGGAGAGGAACAATTGATCCTACATTGTTCTTAAGATCTAAGGACAAGGACATATATGTTGCCCAGGTCTATGTAGACGATATCATCTTTGGGTCAACAAATAATGACTTCCTACAAGAATTCATCAAGTGTATGGAAGATGAATTTGAGATGAGTCTTGTAGGAGAGTTAACCTTTTTCTTAGGCCTTCAAATTAAGCAAACTAATGAAGGTACACATGTCTTTCAAACCAAATATGCTAAGGAGATGTTAAAGAAATTTGGTTTAGAAAATGCTAAGGTAGCATCTACACCCATAGGAACCAATGTGAAAATGGATAGTGACATTGAAGGGAAAATGGTAGACTCTAAATAATATAGGAGCATGATTGGTAGCCTCCTATACCTAACCGCTAGTAGACCCGACATACTTTTTACGGTAGGTATGTGTGCAAGGTACCAATCTTGTCCCAAAGAATCCCATTTGGTTGAAGTTAAGAGGATCTTAAGGTATGTGAAAGGGACCCTCAATGTCGGACTTTGGTATCCTAGAACCACTAGTGTTGATCTAATTGGATACACCGACTTGGACTATGCGAGTTGTAAGTTAGATAGGAAGAATACAAGTGGAGGGTGTCAATTCCTTGGGTCTTCCTTGGTTAGTTGGAGTAGTAGGAAACAACCATGCGTTGCCCTATCAACAACGGAAGCGGAATATGTGGCAATGGGTGGGTGTGTTTCCCAACTCCTTTGGATCATGCACACCCTAGAGGATTATGAGTTACATTACACCAAGGTCAAAGACTTGTGTGATAATGTAAGTACAATCAACTTAACCAAAAATCCGGTTCACCATTCTACGACAAAACACATTGAAGTGAAACATCACTTCATTAGAGACCATGTGGCAAGCGAGACATAGAACTACACTATGTTGAATCAAAGTCGAAATAGCCGACATATTTACAAAGCCTCTTCCTGAATCGGAGTTTATATCCTTAAGAAGAGGCATTGGAATGTGTTTTGTGGAAGTATAGGGTGAACTTGGAGATATTAGCTTTGAAAAAGGGTGCTTGATCCATTAGGGTGATACATTTGGCTCACTTGTGTTTGTGGCACATTGTTGGACCATTAGAAGTATCAATATATGAAAACTAGACCAACTATGGGGAAGACAAGTGTTTAATCAATGGGCACTTTGCCCAAAGATCATAGTTGAACATTTTAAACCTTTGAAAATCATTTTATGCTTTACATACTTTGCCATGTTTTTAAAAGCCATATGATTGCAAAATTGGTTTCAAAGTTTGATATAAAATGTAGTGATTTTCAAAGCTTTTGGATTTTTATCAAAAGTCATGCATGTTTAAAATTTTATATGGTTTAATATTTTTCCCTGATAGAATATAACATTTTAAACATGCATGCAAAATTTTACAATTTTTGGAATTTTCTGGGAGTTTCTGAAATTCGACAGAAAAACTGAAATGAGTTACTGATAGCGTATCAGTCGATTGCCCAATGGGCAGTCGACTAGCACGCAAGTTTTCAGCCACTGTGAGAAATTTCAGAAATTGAAAATTCTCTCATTTGATGCCATGGGTTTTGGTTGCTTGAGGCAATCATTTTAATGGTGTCAAAGGGGGGAGAATGAGTGGTTTAAGTTAGAATTTTAACTTGGAATGGATGGTTTAAGGTTTTCTTTCTAACTTAGAACTTGAATGTTTAAAAATGGAGAGGACATGGATTAAGGGGGAGGTACCTCTTAGGTTCTGAGATGTCATATATATTTAATATTGCTGCTGTTAAGTGGAAACTTATCATGGATCATGATTAGGATTGAAAATAGGGAGAAGACATGGATTAAGGGGGAGGATACCTGTTGGGACCGGGTGCATGTCGACAAGGATACGAGTTCGTAAAATTCAAAATTTTTACGTGCAGCGGAAGAATTTGCATAAAATAATTTCCTAAATTATTTTAACTTCGTATCTAGCATGCAACCTTATGGTGTGTTGACATAATCATAAAATAAAACTTTGCGGAATAGTAAACTAATTTACCAAGTACCTCGCGTAACTTGAAGTAAGGGACGAGATCCAACCGTAGCGTCCCTTGGAAGCTTCGCCTCTATTCGCGTCCACGCCGAGTTCTCTTCGGGATGACTTCGCAAAGTCACGAGTTTTGTGCCGACGAGAACTACTAGATTCTCTATAGGCACAACTTGAAAAATCAAGAGAGGAAAGATAGGAAACTAACCAAGAAGAAAACGGAATCGAATTCCGGGAGGAGAGGAGTCGCTATCCGCTTCTTCTTCTTCTTGTTCGGCTTCTCCTTCTTCTTGTTAGCTCACGCCAACCTCAAGGGGAGGAGAGGGTTGCGCCGGCCCTAGATGGAGGAAGGTGGGCGCCGGCCCTAAATCTCCAAGTGGGCGCCGGCCCTAAGGGAGGAGAGGGGAGAAGAGAAGAGAGAAAGAGGGAGAGCTCTTCACAACTTAATTAGTTGAATAGTTAGGAATAAGGGCTTGCCTTAGGTTCCTTTATATAGTAGCAACTCCTTTGCTAAGTCTCCCTCTAAACCGAATTAACGGATTTAACGGAATTAGTTATAAGAAATTTATCTTATAAATTTTCTTATTAATTATTCCGTTTAAGCCTAGTTTTATTATAACTAATTTATAATAAAACAAATTAGTTATCATAAGAAATTTATCCTATAAATTCTCTTATGAATTTTATTATAACTAACTATATAATAAAACTAATTAATTATCATAAGAAATTTATCCTATAAATTCTCTTATGAATTATTCCGTTTAAACCAAGTCTTTATTATAAACTAATTTATAATAAAAACTAATTCTTCTTCTCTTTAAATTATGGAATAAATTTTATAAGAAATTTATAAACTTTCTTATTATGAAAAAATCAATTCATAATTGATTTTATAAAATTAAAATAAACCCAATTCATGGATTATTTTAATCTTCCATAAAAGAATAAATTTCTATAAATTTATTTATATAAATTTCTTTATACAAATTTATTTATCCATAATTCATAAAATAAATCGTGCTTGATTTATCTTATTAATTAAACCAAATAAATTGATTTAATTCCCTTTAATGGCCGGCCACCACAAGGAGGGTTAATACCCTCTTTGGCCGGCCAAAACCGACCCGAACCGATCGCGAATTAAACTCATTTAATTCGCTCAAAAAGCCATCAAAAGACTTAGCCATTTTAGTTTCCATTGCGCCTCTGATTAACTCAGATTCGACTTATTTCTCTTAATCGGAAAATCCAATTTTCAACTCGTTTTAAATCCCTCGAATTACTCGTAGTGCGTGTGACTAAATAGGCTTTCGATTTATGTTGGCCGTCTATAATTAACTAATTATAGAACGATCATGAGTGGCACCTAGTAGTACATCATGATCCCCAATTAATCGAAAGATCAACGGTTTGACCTCAGAAGAAATTATTCTGAAACCCTTCAGCAGCTCTAATGAATCGTGCCCCATTCCCTTCACCACCTTATACCCACTTGGTTCAGGACACGGTCAATGGTGTCAGTCCCCACTAGGCTGACTACGTCACGCCTAGCCCAAGTAATGTCTTACTCGTCCTTTGGATTTCTAATTACTCTCATGTATTTTAGAGACTCTCACTCTAAACATGATATGCTCTGGCCAGAGGCTTTGAGTAACAATCCGACGATAGGCCTGGGTATACATCTCCTCGCAAGGAGTGGTGAATCCTTTGTAGGCTGTTCAAACATCTTCGGGCACTTCGGCTTATACCCGATCATCCTGGGTCCACACCTCCTTTGAGATGCTTGCTTAAGATGTCAAAGTATAAGTCTCTATGACCAAGATGACTTGAACACCGCAAGTCAAAGGAACATCGCACTTAAGCCGCAGTAAGATCGTCATTGACATATCTACATGTAGATTCCCATATGAAGTCTTACAGCTAGTCACTCCAATGAACTAGTTCCCTTAACTAGCATCCATGTTTATCTCCGAACATCCCAATGTCACCAGCCAGTGAGAATCAGCTGATTAGAGAATAACCCATGCTAGTCTCAACAGAATTGATAGTGTCCGTTTTTATCAATTCATCGATTAGGGATATTTTCAATACTTCACATTTGCGCATTTAGAGATAATCACTGGTTGTGATCTCATCACAAATTCTCTTATGCTGTGAGTTGTATTGCGGACATTCAGTAGATGAGTTTAAGATCTCAATCAAATACACAAGCATGTATACTCAAATAGTGAATTATCATTTATTAATATAAATGTTTTACAATCATAAGGCGATTGCCTTAGGACACTTCTCTCATATCACTAACAATACCTCTTAAGGGTTATTATGTCTTATGTTTTCAATTGCTGTCTGTTGGTATTGTTATTGTGGCTATTATTTATCTCTAACTTAAACATATTGCCACACATCAAAAAGGGGGAGATTGTTGAGGCAATCGACCCTTAAATGATTGGAAGATCATGGTTTTGATGTGTGTGTGTGTGAATATGTTTAAGGGTAGAGTGTTATGTCGTATTTGATGTGTGTGATTGAGTTTGCAGGACTTGGAGAATCACACATGGTGGACTTATCCGAGGGACGAGAGTCGAGGGAGGAGAGCTCCAAGGGAAAGCCGGGAAGTGGACTTCAAGGGCACACGTGAAGGGTAGCATGGAGGCAAGCCAAGGGAAGGCTTGCGTGCACATCTGAGGGACAATAGCTAGAGGAAGAGGACTTCAAGGGGCGAGCCAAGGGAGCAGACCTGAAGGCACACGTGAAGGAGAAGATCCGGAGTGGCTAGAGCTGAGCTGGGAGGCACGGCAGTCGACTGGCCCAGAGGCAGTTGATTGCCAAAACCCACAGAAAGTTTGCGGCCTCGAACCAGTCGACTGGCCTTGGGGCAGTCGACTGGTATACCCCAAAACTAGCCATTGGCTAGCAATTAATGTTAGGCCAGTCGACTGCCCCAGGGGCAGTCGACTGGTGCGGGCTGGACAGATTGCGAACCTGTCCTGTTCACCTTATAAAGGAGCACTTTTTACACATGCATGGTACGGTTCTGTATAATGTCAAAGTGCTGCTCGTCTGTAGTGTGATTCTTGCTTCCTCTCTTGTATTTCTGCATCTGTAAAGAGGAAGATCTGGTTGTAACGGTTTCTCCACCTCAAGGAGACTTTTTGATAGTGAAAAGTGGTGCTCACGGCGTGGATCCTTGGACTAATCACCCATCTGGGTGGATACCAAGTAAACGATAAGTATTAGCATTGTATTGAATTTCTTTTGCATATTATTTCCGCTGCACTAATAATTCTGTAGAGATCCAAGATCCAAAAAGTGCATTCACCCCCCCCCCTCTGCACGCCTGAAACGATCCTTCAGATTTGTTCCAAGGGGAGGAAATTAAATTTATGTACTTTACCTACTTATCTGTTGGTTGACTTAACTTTTTGAACCGGTTTGCCATAAATCAAAAAGGGGGAGATTATTGGTGTAGGCAACCCCTAAGTCAAACCTGGGTTTTGATAATGGCAAAGGGATCAAGAGTTAAGATGTTATTGTTATCTAATGTGTTTACTAAGTGTGCATGAAAGAAGTCCTAGGCACACTAGGCAAGAAGTCCTGGCAAAGGGCTGGGCAAAGAAGACCTGGTCAAGGGGCTGGGCACCGAAGACCTGCTCGGAAGGTGGGCACGAAGTCCTGGACGAGGACTGGGCATGAAGACATGGTCAGGTGGATCGGGCAAAAGTCCAATCGGAGGAGCCGGTTGGCACAAGGTAAACTCTCCTGTGAGGAGTAGGTGAGGACGCGTTCCCCGTCGAGGGAACAGTAGGCATCGGTTCGACCTAGGGTTCCATTTGGGAGACCCGAAGTCAGAACCAAGACAGCTACGACTGTAAAAAGTAACTAATATTCTTGCCTTGTTTGTGTTTGTACTAACATTGAATGCAGGGACCGAAGGAGTGTGTTTCTACAGCTCAGAACACTCCAAAGGAGAGGGGCAGGCAGCTGGGCTAGGCGCCCGGGAGGTCCCAGGCGCCCAAGGTCAAAGCCAAACAAGCAGTTAAGCAAGAATCGCTTCGGAACAACACTGGGCTAGGCGCCCGGGAGGTCCCGGGCACCCAAGGTCAAAGCCAAAGATGAGTCGAAGAAAAATCAACCACGAAGCCAGCGGACCCAGTCAAGTTGGGCGTCCGGGAGGTCCCGGGCGCCCAAGTCAGCTCCGAGGATGATTCTGAAGCGATAAGCGCTGACCGAGCTATGGATGAGGCTTCTCCGATCTGAAGGCACGTGTCAGGAACCCCCAGTGAATCAGGCGCCCCCAGGAGCACTATAAAAGGGGCTCGACCCCAAGGCTTCAAGTACATAACTTTCCAACACCTCTAAGCTTTTCGTTCAAGCGCTCAGCTCCGGCAAACTTCGATCTCGAGACTCTGCGCCGACGATGACCCTCTGCTCCGAAGTACGATCCACATTAGGGCGTCGATAACGAAAAGTGTACTCGTTTACATACTGCACTATTCTTGTATTAAATCTGTAAATCTTTGCACGAATATAGAATTGCCCGCAGTAAACGGTCAAGGATCGTGGGCCTTGGGGTAGGAGCCGACTGCGAATCCGAACCAAGTAAAAATACTTGTGTTCCTCGTGTTTGTTTTTAATTCCGCTGCGTACTTTCTCTTAAGTCTTATTCGAAAAAGTTTTTAACGATATTCACCCCCCCCTCTATCATTTTTCTCGATCCAACACAAACCTCACGCAAGAACTCCCTGCTCTTCGTGTCTGGTTGCTGATGGACTCGCCAAGCTCTCTACCTCTTCCAGGCGCTCAAGTTTGCAGTGTCTCAACGAATTGCTTCAAGGATCAGAATGATTTGCAAGAGTTCGCTTGATGCTTCAGAGTGATTGCCAAAGGGATGAAGAGTTACAGCAAGAGTTGTCTTCTCCTCTTCGCCAGCCAACCCTTAACCTAGGTCACCAGACGCTCCTCTGCAGCTGCTCATCTACAACAGCCCAGCTACCCCTGACCTCTTCTGGACTCCCTGAACACTCTCCAGTCGAGCCCCAGGTCAACTTCCCAGCCGTTGCCAACTCGCACCAGAAGACGTTGTTTCCTGCAAACAGAAAACAGCCAAAACTGTCGTAGCGAAAGATCTTTGGTTGACCCTCCTTGAGTAATCCTGAGTTACTTGCACACTTAGCAGTTGTTTAGCACAACAAATCAACAGAGAATCAATTATCAGAAGATCAGAGCAGATATCAGTAGTGTTTAGGAGGAAATTAGAACGCAATCAGAAGTCTGACAGTGTATTTGAATTAAAGTTGTCAGTTACTGATCGGTCCCCAGACCGATTAGAGAGGACCCTGATCGGTCACCAGACCGATCAGGGTAAGCCCTGAACGATCAGGCTACAGCCTGATCAGTCCACAGGGAGAAACTAGGGATCGCAGACTTTTGTGATCGGTCACCCTGACCGATTATAGATCGTAGGTCGGTCACCGGACCGATCGAACATCTGCTGGAGCCTTCTCTAGCTTCCGCAGGCCAATGCCCTGATCGATCTGGTTGTGCCCTGATCGATCTGGTAACCAATCAGGTCAATCCCTGATCGATCAGGAGCCATCCTGATCGGTCAGGATGAGAAACCTCCGACATTTTGATCGGTCAACCTGATCGATCAAAGGTTTCTCCAAAAACCTTCTAACCACTCTCTGATCGTTCACCAGAACGATCAGAAGACAAACAAAAGCCAAACAAAATGCTTCTATTCTCTCCCTGATCGGTCACCAGACCGATCAGACTTCTCTGGATCGGTCACCAGACCGATCCACAACAGGGAGTTCGTGCCAACTCCCTGATCGGTCACCAGAACAATCCAGCTCCAATCGATCCAACCCTAAGTTAAGAGAACGAGCTCCCTAGCCTTCTCTGACTCGTGCTCAGTCCCCCGGACCAAGACTCCGTGCCCAACATCACTCACTGGGACTTCATTCAACCTAGCTTCACTCACTAGGACCTGTTCACTCACCAGGGTTTCGGTCACCTGGCTTCACTCATCAGGACACGGCTTCACTCATCGGGATTTCAGTCACCTGGCTTAACTCACCAGGACCCAAATTTACTCACCGGGATTTCAATCACCTAGCTTCACTCACCAGGACCCGGTTTCACTCACCGGGATTTCAATCACCTGGCTTCACTCACCAGGACCCCGCTTCACTCACCGGGGTTTCCATCACCTGCCTTCACTCACAGGAGCCGGCTTCACTCACCGGGGTTTTCAATCACTTGGCTTCACTCACTAGGGTTTCCAATCACCTGGCTTCACTCACCTGGACCCGGCTTCACTCACCGGGGTTTTCGTAACACGGCTTTACTCACCTGGAGTCATGCCTAGTCCCCGACCAGGACTTAAACCAGGCTCATCTCATTAACCTAAACTTAAATCGGTGTCAACACCAAAACAACAATCAGGGTCAGACTGCATCAACAAGGACAATCCTTCAAAATTTTTATCTACTAAATGGTATATTAACACTGGAGCCATTAATCATGTTATATCAAACTACAATATCTTTATAGATGTACTACCATACACTGGTTCAGATACGGTATAACTAGGTGATGACCTAGGTTTGTAAATTATTAATAATCAAAACTCATACATTTATTTGTCTAATCATATTTTTCACATGTACATCATCTTTCATATTCTATCTATTATTAAAAATTTACTCTCCGAATGTCAGTTTTACCTTGATAACAATGTCTTTTTTGAATTTCATCATAATCATTATCTTAAAAAAGATAAAAGAACAAAAACTACTATGTTTCACTGGGGGAATAAAAAATAGCCTTTACTATTTTTAAAATTCTTCAATCAAAGCTATTATTAGTGAATATACAAATAAACCAGTTTGACATGCTCGACTTAGTCATCCTTCCCTTTGTATTGTTTAGTCGATCATAAATAGGTATGATTTACCTTCATCCTTTACTTCCTCTCCATCTCATTCATGTCAGACATGCATGGAATCTAAATGTCATAAGTTGTTTTTCTCTTCATACGATTGTGTTTCCAATTTTTCACTTGAAATAACTCATTTTGATGTTTGAGGCCCTGCAGCTATCTTCTCTAACCAAAGTTTCCCTAGGAAATAGGTAAATATATTAAAAAAAGCTTTAGGAGGGTAAGACCCCCTTTATCCATAGCAAATACAATCACAACGCGTATGTGTATCTCTACATGTGAGGTAAACTCCACTCACCACAATCCCTATATAGACATCACACTACAACCCAACAAACACCTACACCAAGAGCACATGTCCATGCTCCTTACATGGACCTCCCAACCATATCTAAACCTTATACTCATCATAGTCAATCACAATACAAACACATTATATGGACGTGCAAGTCCATCCCAACAATCCCACTAACCAATCATATGAACATGCAAGTCCATCCTAAACATTTCACCACATAAGCTGTAACGACCCAGAAAATTTTCTCAATATTTTCTTTAAAAATATTGACCATGCCTAGAAAGATTCTCGAGGAACATAGGGACACTAGTATAAACCGTAGCATGATGATCCATGATTTTTGATATAGAATAAGAAGCTAAGTGCTAATGAGCCTTACATGGGATTTTCTAGTACCATGGTTATTAGTGGATTTTAGGTAGAATTTAATATAAATAGAAATGAGTTTAAATTAGGAATATTAGCATGGCTATTGGTAGGCCTTAGGGGGCATTGCCGAAATTAAAAGAAGAATAAAATAAAATAAAAATAAAAATAAAGTGCATGCACCTAGGGAGTGAACCTTGGACCTAGTGTAACATCATGCATGCACTAACCAATTCACCTAGCAAGGGAGTGCTAATAGAGAATGAAGTGGATTTTGGTTAAGGCTTAAGAAAGTGAAGAGTCACCATGTGAAGAAGATGAAAAGGCACTTGTGAAGAGACAAAAGGGCATTATAAATAGATCTCTTCTTCCTCCTTCCTCCACCCCCCACCGAAATCCCATCTCCCTCTTCCTCCTTCATCTTGCCGCAAATCACCAAGGGGATTCTCCCTTGGAAAAGCTTCACAAGAAGACTCCATCTTGAAGATTCAAGGCCTTCTACAAGGCTACAAGGGCTAAGGAGAAGTTTAGGGTCAAGAAGGTTTCTTTTTTACTTTCTATTCAAGGTTTATAAGAAAGATCAAGGAAGGTAAGACTCCCTCACCTATGGTATAATAGTTTTCAAGTTGTGATCATGATATAAGAATTTTGTTTGGAATATATGATGGAAAAAATAGGGTTAGGGCCTCCAAAGGTTTCGGCCACCACAAGTTTCCATGTTTAGTTTTGGATCTAACTTTCCAATAATGTTTCCTAGGTTTTCTTATGTGGTAAAGAATGTTAATGGGGATTTATGTGGAAGTTTTTACATGACCTATGGTCTTGTAACTTTCGGCTAAGATGGGTTATAGGGCAAGAAGTTAGGGTTAACTCCAAGCAAGGGTTCTAATGACTTCCTATGGTATTATATGTAAGGTATAAGATGTAAATTGGGACTTGTATGAATTTTTTCATGTTCTTGTGACCCCCTAGGGTTTCGCAAGATGGGGGGCTAAGACTTAGGGTTAGCTCCAATTATAGGGTTTAATGACTCCCTATGTCATGGTGTGTAACGTATGGGTTTGCTTTTACTTATGGAAACATTCATGATAATCGAATAAGGGAGCCTCCTCCTATTAACCATTCGGCCAAACCCCTAAACTAGGGTTTAGGTGGGGTTAAGATTTCAAGGATACTTGTTTATGTTTCATTATGATGTATGTATATGTTTAAGCATGTTGTAAGAATTTCTATGTTACCCAAAACCTTAGCTTCATGTATGATGTATCATGACTTTGTATGTTAGGTCATGTGCTATGGTTATTCATGAATGTTTAGACCATGGGCCATGAACCTAGGGAGTATGAATCACGTATGAAAAGATCTATGCATGTTTACCTATGTACCATAATCATGCAAGGTTTATGAATTAAGATGCTAATTATGTATGTACGCCATGATTTATGAATGATATGTATGTATGCCATATTTTATGAATGACATGTATGTATGCCATGCTTTATGAATGATATGTACGTATGCTATGTTTAAGAATGAAGATGATGAATGAAAATGATGATCATGGCTCTAAGACAAAAAGATGTAAGCATGACATACCTTATGAATGAAGTTAATGAATGATGATGAATGTTCATGCCTTTAAGGCATCATGATGTTAAGTATGAATGATGAAATGTTAAGTATGTTTATGTCATGCTAAGGGATGGGCACCTTAAGAACGCCTCGGTTCTGGACTATCGTAGCTGTCCACGGTTCTGGAACTACCGCAGTTGTTTCTATTCTTATGTCAAGTTTCATGAAACAAGATTATGTTTATGCTAAGAATGTTCTAAGAATGATGAAGCATGTGAAGTATTTTATTTTTATGAATGGGCTTGTAGCAGACAGAAGTAAGATTCCAAGGGATGGGCACCTTAAGAATGCTCCGGTTCTGGACTACTGAAGCTGTCCACGGTTCTGGGACTACCGAAGCTGTCCAACAGGGATGGGCACCCTAAGAACGCCTCGGTTCTAGGACTACCGTAGTTGTCCTTACCCTAGTAGGTCGAGACTAGCTACCTCATATTTACTTAGGGATGCGCGCATATGATGTATATATGTGGTACAAGCCGGGGACCCCTATGATGTTATGATTATGTTCAAGTATTTATAACTATGGTTTTCAAATTAAGCATCCTTATGATATATGCATTTGACTCATGCATTCATTCATGTTATGCATTATGCCATGAAAAGTATGTTTATATTTATGATTCATGTTAAGAATGATACCATGATAAGTATGCTTAAGCTTATGTTTATGTTAAGAATGATGCCATGAAAAGTATGTTTATGTTTATGATTCATGTTAAGAATGATACCATGATAAGTATGCTTAAGCTTATGTTTATGTTAAGAATGATGCCATGAAAAGTATGTTTATGTTTATGATTCATGATAAGAATGATACCATGATAAGTATGCTTAAGCTTATGTTTATGTTAAGAATGATAATATGATAAGTATGTTTATGTTTATACTCATGTTAAAAAAAAATGATGCCATGATAAGTATGTTTATGCAAATGTGTATGTTAAGAATTATGTCATGATAAGTAAGTTTATGTTTATGGTGATGTCTAGAATTATGCCATGATAGGTATGTGTTAAGTTTATGCTTTATGTTCGGAATTATGCAATGTCAACTGTTTCATGTTTATGAATATGTGACGTATGGATTTTCGTGAGTAAGAAAGGGTCTTACTAAGCCTATGTGCTTATACTCTTATGTTTCTTATACCGCAGATCAAGCAAGATGTTACTAAGGGAAGCAGCAGGAGGGGCAAGAACATGTGTGTGTGTGGCGGTGACATGTCAAAGGATTCTTTTATTTACACATATTGCATGTCTTGGGCTTTGAAATGCCTCCTTAGATTCTATGCTATGCTTATAATGGTTATGCCTAATGAATGACTTAAGACTCATGATGTTTATGGATAAGTTACTTGCTACTTATGATGATTATGAATAAGCTATGGGATGGTAATATCATGATGTCATGCATGTCGTTAATATGCTAAGTCCAATGTCACTAGGTTCATGAATGACAATTTAGGCATGTATAGATGATTCATGTATTAGTTGCATGGTTAAAAGCATGTGTAGAAGAAAAAAAAATTATTCCGCTGCATTAAGATGTTTTATATGTACATGTATATTTAGCGTAACACCACTTTCTCGCCACACCATAAGGTGTGGGAAAAAGGCAGGCGTTACATAAGCTCTCCAATGCCACATCCAATCACATGACATGCAATCTCAAACGGACAAGAGAAACAAAACCAAATCAACATACACCAACACACCCAACAAACATGACCTTGTTCGTGTTTCCAACATGTCATAGCGCATCCACCCCTCTATGAACATGAATTTGGATCTTCTGCATCATTTTGTCAATATCTGAGGCTACACCTTCGAAGCAGCTTCGGTTGTAGGCTTCCCAAAGAACATAGATCATACAAGAGACGCCGAGATGTCGAGCCTTCATCTTCCTACTGTTTCTCCTATAGTGTCATCCAAGTGTATGGAATAGCTCTTCTGGTGTCTTTATCTTATGAATAATCTCCAACCATCGCCTCACCATATCCCATAATATTTTTGTGACAGGGCATTCAAAGAACAAGTGAGGACTTGACTCATCATAGCAATGGCAAAGTGAGCAAGTCTTGATAGGTTCATATGACATCCTATCCATCGTCCATAGTTTCCCGTGCGGAAGGAATCAAACAATGAAGCGATGTTTAGGCATAATCACTAGCCTCCATACTAATGAACTCCAATTCATCGTAGGTTTTCTAGCCTTGAAGAATGCGTAAGCATTCACCACCCCTTTCTTCTCCGCAGTGAACCACTCAATTAACATCATGTTCGCCACCCCTTGCCCTTGCAAACTCAGCAAGATCTTGTTTCGGATGCCTAAGAGCCTCTTGATGAGTGGAGAATCCGTAGCCTTAGCCTCCCAACTCCAAAAATCTACATTGTTTATATAATGATGTCATACCCATCTCACCCATAATGAGTCCGCTCTAGTCTGGATATCGCATAATTTCTTGCTTCGCAAAGTATCATTCCACACTTAAAGGTCCCGAAGGTCATATCCACCATCTTGCTTAGGATGGCAAATTGTGTCCCATGAGATCGGGGGGTGCTTGGAAGACCACACAAAAGATTGGCACATAACTTTAATCTTATCGATCACTGCATTAGGAATTTCTAGCATAGAAAGTCAATAACATTTGACCCCTTGGAGGATAGATCTAACCAATTCCAATCGGCCAGCATAGGATAATGTGTGCTTCGACCACACCTTTATCTTGTTTGTGATGGCATCCAATAAATGTCCATAATTTGCAATCCGTAGCTTCTCCACCTCAAGTGGAATACCCAAATAACAGAATGGAAAAGATCGCTCTTGAAAACTAATAAGCTGGAGCAATCAGTCCTTTGTTATACTATCAACACCGACCATGTACATATGTGATTTCATCGGATTAGCCTTCAAGCCTGCCACCTTCCCAAAGTCTTCCAAGTAACCTGCTAATATCCCAATTGAAGATTCATCCGCCTGAGCAAATAGAAATAAGTCAACCGCATAAGTAAGATGTGTTATACCGATTTCCTTACACATAGGGTGGAAGTGGAAGGAAGGTAAGGATGAAGCTTCGCGTAGATGTCGGGAAAAAACTTCAATACATAAGCCAAAAAGCATAGGTGATAGGGGATCTCCTTGCTTTAGGCCACGCCAACTACTGAAAAACCCATGAAGGCCACCATTATGAGAAATAGAGTAGGATACTGTGGTGACGTATTCTTTAATCCATCCTCGATATTGTTGGGGAAATCCAAAGCCAACAAAAGCCGACATAAGAAAGTCCCAATCTACAGTGTCAAAGGCTTTCTTCAGATCCACCTTAAGCATTCACCTCGGTGATATCCTTTTGCGAGCATATTTCTGAAGCAATTCTTGGGCTAAGGTTATATTATCCCCAATACAACGCCCTTGCACGAAAGACGCCTATGCCGGGTCAAGTAAGAATCCCAAAACCATTGCTAGTTAGTCGACCAACACCTTGGATATTACTTTATAGATGACATTGCAACAAGAGATAGACCTGTAATCTGTAACTCCCAGGGCATGATCTGCCTTTGGTACTAGAGAAATCACAGAGTGGTTCCATTGTTTATGTAGCCCACCATTTTGGAAAAATTCCTGTATGGCACCAATGAAGTCCGACCCTATGATGTCCCATGTAGATGTGAAAAACTTCGACCCATATCCATCCGGTCCTGGTGCCTTGTCACTCCCAATACTATCAAGGACCGCCTTTATCTCCTCTACTTCCATCGGTCTACACAGTTCCTCCCCTTGACCATGTGAGAGAAATCTTCGAAGGATGTTCACATCAAAAGGGCCACATTGTTCCTTTTGCCCAAGTAGCGAGTGAAAGAAATCCACAAACTCCTCCGTCACCTCCGCTAGACTTTGCGTTTGGCCCCCGTTTCTTTTGGTGAGTGTAATTAAGACATTTCTTTTGTTGTTGTGCTTCACCACATCATGGAAAAATTTTGTACACTTATCAGCACTTCTTAGGTAGACATTCTTTGCCCTTTGTTGATAAAATTACTTTTCCGCCTCCGCAAAAAGCGTGGTGTGCTTTCGTAGGTGCTCAAAGTCCATCAGAATGGTCCCTCCATCAAGAATGCCCTTTTGAATCTCTTCCAACTAAGATTTGTCTCTTCTCATCTTCTCTGAAATATGCTCAAAATGATGCTTGTTTAGATCCCGTAACCGACCCTTCAATCGCGTCAATTTCGCCTTAAGTACAAACTGAGCATTCCCCTCGACTGGTTCTGCCCATGACTCCACCACCACCTTCTGGAAATCCCCATAAGTGTCCATAAATTGAGGAACTTGAAGGGTTGGTTCTTGGCTCTATCATTCGCAAGGATGTGCACTATAGCACAAGAATGATCTGAGAGACACCCAGGCACCATAAGCTCCCCATATGCATCATAATATGCTAACAACAATTTGGAGTTCACCATAATTCTATCCAATTTACAAGAAACCATACCATTGTGTTGGTGCAGGAAGCACCATATCGAACCTTGTTTTGATATTGGCAAAGGATTCAAAGGTAAGTACTATTTGTTATCTAATGTATTTACTAAGTGTGCAGAAAAAAGTCCTAGCGAAGGACTGCCAGGCACCTAGCGAAGGGTTGCTAGGAGTTGATGTCCTGGCGAAGGAATGCTTGGTACCTAACGAAGGGCTGCTAGGAGTTGAAGACCTGGCGAAGGACTTCTAGGCACCTAGCGAAGGGCTGCTAGGAGTTGAAGACCTGGCGAAGGGCTGCTAGGCACCTAGCGAAGGACTGCTAGGCCTCGAAACCCTAAGACCTAGTGAAGGACTGCTGGGCACCTGGCGAAGGGTAGCGAGGAGTCTATGACCTGGCGAAGGACTGCTTGGTACCAAAGACCTGGTGAAAGGTTGCTAGGCACCTGGCGAAGGATTGCTGGGCAAAAGTCCAACTGGAGGAGCCGGTTGGCAAAAGGTAAATTCTCCTGAGAGGAGTAGGTGAGGGCGCGTTCCCCGTCGAGGGAATAGTAGGCGTCGATTCGATCTAGGGTTCCATTTGGGAGACCCAAAGTCAGAACCAAGACAGCTAAGGTTGTATAATTCTAATATTTTATTGCCTTGTTTGTTGTGGAACTAACCTTGGATGCAGGGACCAAGGGAACGTGTTTCTGCAGCTCATAACGCCTCAAAGGAGAGGGGCAGCAGCTGGGCTAGGCTCCCGGGAGGTCCCGGGTGCCCAAGGCCAAAGCCAAACAAGCAGTTGAGCAAAGATTGCTTCGGAAGCTCTCTGGGCGATGCACCCTCAAGCTCCCGGGCGGCCTGTGTGTCCCGGGCGCCCTAGGTCTAAGCCAACGAAGCGATTGAAGTGAATTCAGCCGAGAAGCCAGTAGACCAAGTCAACCGGGGCGCCCCCAGTGTCCCGGGTGTCCCTGTCAGCTCCGAGCCCGATTCTGGAGGGATAAGCTCTGACCGAGCTTCGGATGAGGGTTCTCGGATTCGAAGGCACGTGTCAGGCGCCTCTAGCGTCCTGGATGCCCCCAGGAGGGCTATAAAAGGGCCTCGACCCCCAAGGCTTTGACAACAACTTTTCTAACGCCTCTACGGTCTTCGACTCAAGCGCTCTGCTCCGGAAAACTCCGATCTCGAGATTCTAAGCGTCGACGACGACCCTCCGCACCGAAGTACGTTCCACATCGGGCGTCGATAACGAAGAGGAAACTTATTCTTTTTACTGCACTATAATTGTACAATTCTTTGTAAAACTTTGCGCATTATAGAATTGCCCGCAGTAAATGGTCATGGACCGTGGGCCTTGGAGTAGGAGCCGACCGTTACTCCAAACCAAGTAAAAATCCTTATGTTCGTGTCTGTTTTGTTTTAATTTTCCGCTATGCATTCTCTTTTCTAATCCGAAACGTTTTCACGATATTCACCCCCCCATCGTGTTTTCTCGATCCAACAAGTGGTATCATAGCGGGGAAGCTCAAATTTGGTGCAACCACCAATTTGAGAGTTTTTCAGATTTTTTTAATCTTTCTCGTTAATCGAGGTTGGTGCAACACCACTCGATCTTTATTTCAAATAAATAATATCTGTGGGTGAGTTTAAAATTTTTGAATTCTTATTTTTTCACCATAAGTCAGAATTGATAAAACAATCAATTTTTGAAAATTTATAATAAATTTTTTATTATTATTTTAATATTTTTCTCGAAATTCGTGTTACTTTAATTCGAGCAAAATTTTCAACTTTGAATGCTTATTTCGTTTCAGAATTGACAAAAGTAACATTTTCAAAAAATTTTCATAATTGTTTTTATTTTATTATTCTGTCTCGAAATTCGTGCAATATTTTTGTTAGGCTATTTCTTCCTTCTCCCGCACTACTAATCCAAGATCAAGTCTTGGTACATTTTTGTTATTTCTTGTGTGTGCAAGGTTTAAACTAAATGGCCATTCAAGAGTGGAACAGTGCCCGCCCACCGCTATTCTCCGGCGAGAACTTCAATTGTTGGAGAAGTCAAATGGAGTCCCTTCTGAAGATCCACATGAACTTATGGCGAATCATCTAAACGGGATTCTCTTTTCCCATAGAAGATGAGTCATCAATCGAGTGGGACAAACTGGATGAACACACCCTCAACCAAATCGAGACCGATGCAAGGGCAACTACAATCCTACTGTTGGGACCGGGTGCATGTTGACATGGATGCGGGTTCGTAATTTTAAAATTAATTACGTGCAGAGGAAGGTTTAGCATAAATAATTTCTCAAATTATTTAACCACACATCTAAGCATACAACCTTATCTTTTGTAGACATGATCATATATTTAAAATTTTGCAGAAACGTAAACTAATTTACTTGTTACCTCACGTAACTCAAAGAAAGGGACGAGATCCAACCGTAAGCGTCCCTTGGAAACTCCGCCTCTATTTGCGTCCACGCCGAGTTTTCTTCGGGATGACTTCGCAAAGCCACGAGTTTCGTGCCGACAAGAACTACTAGATTCTCCAAAGGCATGACAAGAATACCAAGAGAGAGATGGGAAGACTAACCACCAAACGAAGAACGGAATCAAGATTCCGGGAGGAAGGAAGGAGTTGCGCCCGTTTCTTCTTCTTCTTCGGCAGCTGCTTGGTGGTGGCTGAAGCTCACGGCAAAAGGGGTTCTCCTTTTAGGGCCGGCGGCACTAGAGGAGGGAGAGGGAGTGAAGGAGAGAGAGAGAGGACTTATTTCTAGATCTCTTAGATTGAATTTCAAGCCTTGCCTTGGTTCCTTTATATAGTAGCCTCTCAACCGCCAAGTCTCCTTTTTATGGAATAAATTTTCATTAGAAATTTATCATATAAATTTTTCTATGATTTATTCCATCATGCCAAGTTTTTATCATAATTTAATTTATAATAAAAACAACCATGTCTCCCTTTTCTTATGGAATAAATTTTCACAAGAAATTTATTATATAAATTTTTCTTATCATGGAAAAATCAATTCATAATTGATTTTATAAAATAAAATAAACTATTCAAAGTTTATTTTAATTTCCATGAAAATAATAAACCAAACCTCGGTTTATAAAATTTATATTACCCATAATTTTATAAAACAAACCACACTTGGTTTATTTTATAACTTGAACCAAACAATTTGGTTCTCCCTTTTAATGTGGCCGGCTAAATAAAGAGGGTAGGGACCCTCTTTGGCCGGCCAAACCCAAGCCAAGATCATATGAATTAAACTCATTTAATTCGTCCAATAAGCCTTCAAAAGACTTAGCCATTTTATGCTTCTGATGCGTCTCTGAAAAATTCAGATTTGACTTATCTCTCGTGATCGGAAAATCCAATTTTCAACTCATTTTAAATCCCTCGGATTACTCGTAGTGCATGTGACTAAATAGGCTTTCGATTTATGTTGGCCATCTATAATTAACCAATTATAGAATGATCATGAGTGCCACCTAGTAGTACATCATGATCCCCAATTAATCGAAAGATCAACGGTTGACCTCAGAAATAATTCTGAAACCCTTCAGCAGCTATAATGAATTGTGCCCCATTCCCTTCACCATCTTATACCCACTTGGTTCAGGATATGGTCTATGTGTGTCAGTCCCCTCTAGGCTGACTACGTCACACCTAGCCCAAGTAACATTTTCTCGTCCTACGGATTCTAATTACTCTCATGTATCTAAGAGATCCATACTCTGAACATGTCATGCTCTGGCCAGAGGCTTCGTGTAACGACCCGGCCCCTTGGCCCCTTGGGCGGCCCACTGGCGGCCCACTTGGCGGCCCAACTGGCGGTCCCTTGGGCGGCCCAACTGGAGGCCCACTAGGCGACCCCTTATGTCGTCAACCGACGACTATTGGCCGTGCCGTTACTCACAAGTACTTTCCACCCCTGGCCAGTGGATTTTTTGCCTTCCCCAGGATTCGAACTCTAGACCTCCAGGCTAAGTACTAACGTTTATGAATCCTGGTACCAATTGAGCTGTAGCTCAATTGGTACCAGGATTCATAAACTTTAGTACTTAGCCTGGAGGTCTAGAGTTCGAATCCTGGGGAAGGCAAAAAATCCACTGGCCAGGGGTGGAAAGTACTTGTGAGTAACGGCACGGCCAATAGTCGTCGGTTGACGACATAAGGGGTCGCCTAGTGGGCCGCCAGTTGGGCCGCCCAAGGGACCGCCAGTTGGGCCGCCAAGTGGGCCGCCAGTGGGCCGCCCAAGGGGCCAAGGGGCCGGGTCGTTACAATAAAAAGGCGCCTTTTTATGTAGCGGCCCCGCCTCTATGGTCCCCGCAGGCAACCCTCTAGGCCGGCGACCCTACGGTCTTCCCACCCCTGGCAGTGGGTTTTTGCCTTTCCCAGGATTCGAACTCAAGACCTCCAGGTTAAGTACTAAAGTTCCTGAATCCTGGTACCAATTGAGCTATAGCTCAATTGGTACCAGGATTCAGGAACTTTAGTACTTAACTTGGAGAGCTCAATTGGTACCAGGATTCAGGAACTTTAGTACTTAACCTGGAGGTCTTGAGTTCGAATCCTGGGAAAGGCAAAAACCCACTGCCAGGGGTGGGAAGACCGTAGGGTCGCCGGCCTAGAGGGTTGCCTGCGGGGACCATAGAGGCGGGGCCGCTACATAAAAAGGCGCCTTTTTATTGTAACGACCCGGCCCCTTGGCCCCTTGGGCGGCCAACTGGCGGCCCACTTGGCGGCCCAACTGGCGGTCCCTTGGGCGGCCCAACTGGCGGCCCACTAGGTGACCCCTTATGTCGTCAACCGACGACTATTGGCCGTGCCGTTACTCACAAGTACTTTCCACCCCTGGCCAGTGGATTTTTTTGCCTTCTCCAGGATTCGAACCCTTGACCTCCAGGACAAGTACAATAGTTCCTGAATCCTGGTACAGCTCAATTGGTACCAGGATTCATAAACTTTAGTACTTAGCCTGGAGGTCTAGAGTTCGAATCCTGGGGAAGGCAAAAATCCACTGGCCAGGGGTGGGAAGTACTTGTGAGTAACGACCACCCAAGAGGTCGCCAAAGGGGCCGCCAAATGAGATTTGGCCGCCCAAGGGGCCGAGGGCCGCCAAGTGGGCCGCCAGTGGGCCGCCCAAGGGGCCAAGGGGCCGGGTCGTTACACTTCGAGTAACAATCCGACGACAGACCTTGGGTATACATCTCCTCGCAAGGAGTGGTGAATCCTTTGTAGGCTGTTCAAACATCTTCGGGCACTTCGGCATATACCCAATCATCCTGGGTACACACCTCCTTGGAGATGCTTGCTTAAGATGTCAAAGTATAAGTCTCCATGACCAAGATGACTTGAACACCGCAAGTCAAAGGAACATCGCACTTAAGCTGCGGTAAGAACTTCATTGACATGTCTATATGTAGACTACCATATGAAGTTTTACAGCCAGTCACTCCAATAAATTACTTCCCTTAACTAGCATTCATGTTTATCTCCGGGCATCCCAATGTCACCAGCCAGTGAGAATCGGCTGATTAGAGAATAACCCATGCTAGTCTCAACAGAATTGATAGCGTCCATATCTATTAATTCATCGACTAGGGACAATTTCAATACTTCACAATTGCACATGTAGAAATAATCACTAGTTGTGAATTCATCACAAATTCTCTCATGCTGTGAATTGTATTGCGAACATTCAGTAAATGAGTTTAAGATCTCAATCAAATACACAAAAATGTATACACAAATAGTGAATATTCATTTATTAAAATAAATGATTACAATCATAAGGCGATTGCCTTAGGACACTTCTCTCATATTACTAACACCTACAATGTGGCCTAACCAAGGAGCAACTTGAACTAGTAGGTCCATTCAGATGTGCCAGAGAAATTTAGAAAAAGATAATCAATCTACACGAAGAGAGCTACAATATTGAGATCATAGAAGAGTTAACACCTGACTGCGAAATCGAGCCAGAGTCAGAAGACGAATTGACTAAGACAAAAATGGTAACCAATTTCGAATCTTTTTTTGAATTACAATTAAATAATCAAATAGATACTGTAATGGTCGAGGAAGGTGTAATTTATAGTGCAGGGAAAGATCCAAGAGAACCACCAAAGACAAAGCTTCAACCTGTACCCGAGTCCGACTTAGACTCGGAATCAGAAGATAATGAAGGAGATCGACCCATACTGGTCCGATTAGCTCATGATCATTACAAGAATACTAGACAAACGATCGGGAAAGGTATGTTTTCAATATTTGAAAATCCAATACTTATCTCAAATAACATGATTGATTCATATAAATTAGTTAAGGTTAATATGTTAGAAAACATAATTCACAACCTTGCTGATTTTAAAAACCCAGAGTATTATTTCAATTATGATATAACTTAGATCATTTTTTTTTGTCATGTTTGCTTGTTTTTTTTTCTTAGAATTAGGATTGGTTAGTATAAGGACTAAATCAATTAACTGAAATTTGAACAACATAGTATTGGGTGGCGTGAGATGATAGTACATTAGGGATGTCTTTTCTAATAAGGTCAAGTATACACTACTTGGTCTCTTTAGACTGGTGAAACTAGCCGAAGCTACCGATCCAAGACCCAAGCTAGTTAGGCCAGAATTTCTCAAAAAGTAACCTTGAAAATGAAATTTCACTAAAAGACTTTGTCAAGGAAAGGGTTGATGATCCAATAAGGCTACGGCCAAAGAAGGCCTTGTGCCTCGCCAAGACCTGGAAGCCAATTTTTGAAATTCAAATTCAGTTTACTCTTTGTCAAATTCGAATCTAACACAAATTTTTAGTTAATCTTAGATTCAAATATTCTTTTTCAAAATAAATTCAAAATTAATTGTTTTCAAAAATTAATTTAACCTTTTAAAATTAACCATATTTTTTCCAAACTTAAAATTTTCATTTTTGTTAAAGCATCTCACAAAACAGATAAGGTAACCTGTTTTGTCATGTAGAACTGGGTGAGATGTCTAGGACCTAATTATATAGTTCAATACTTTTTCAAAATCAACTCAAATTTTTTTAAATTAATTCTAAATTAACTCTATATGTTTTCCACTCAACATTTTTCAAAAATTAAATTTCATTTGTTTTCAAAATTAACTCATCAAACTAAGTCTTGATTGAATTAATACTAAGACCTAGGACTTGATTGGGTCAATTATTGGTAAAACCAAGTCAACATAGTCAAACCTAGTCAATACTGAAGACCCTTCAAGCACTTAGACAAAGTCAGACGAGTCGGATACAAGGGGAGTTTTTTTTCAAAAAAGTTAGATTTTTTCAAAAACCTTATGCTCTAAAATTTAGTATCATCTCAAAATAAGGTTTTCAAAAATTTGATTCAAAAACCCTCGTATATTACTATCTCTTTGAAAAATTATTATCATTCCAAATTATGTTGAAAATTACCATATTATTATTCAAAACTATTCTTTTGATTTTAATAAACCCTAAAGACACAGAGGAAGATCCACTTCATGATCTACAAGGACTCCTAGGATGTGTCAAATTTAGGGGGAGTCTAAATCGAAAGAAATAATTTCTAACAATTATGTTTCAAAATTATTAGATAATTCTTATAATTTGAATCAAACCTTAAGACTCAGAGGAAGATCACTTGTAGTCAACAAGCTTCATAGGACTGGGTCAAGTTTAGGGGGAGAGCAAATTAAAAGAATTATTGAACATTTTCAAAATAATATGTTTTCATGCACTGCACTTTTAAAATCCTTTCGAAAACTTAAATAATTTCTCTTTCAAAATACTATCCTGTAAAATCATTTTTTATATATATCATCACTTTCAAAATTTTACGTGACTTTGGAATACTTTTAAAATCTATTTAGAATACTTTTGAAAATACTTGACTTTGGAAAATTTTCTTGGACACTCAGAGAAATGTCCTTGTAAATAACAAGGTTTCCTAGGATTGTGTCAGACTGGAAAAGTAACCAAGTTATGTAAAGTATTATGTTTTCAAAATAACATTAAAATTTTTCTTAAAATATAATGTTTCCAAAAGTACTAATACTTTTCAAGGCAATATTATTCTAAGTGCGTGAATTTTCTCAAAAAATTGCCTACAAATACAAAATATTTCTTTAATACTTTTCAATGTCGAGTTTTGTTGGTGCAATTTAAAGCTTTTTGCAATGCCTTCAAGAGTTATACTAAGTATTTTTTATGTTTTCAAAACTCATAGGCTCTGATACACAAATTTTTAAAAAAAAAATTTCAAAATATATTTCTTTATTGATATATAGCCAAGGGGGAGAGCAAGAAAGAGAGAAAGGAATTTTTCTATATTTAACTTTTATCTCTATTTCAAAAAGCAAAGCAAAAGTCTTTAAGTACTTCAAATTGTTTTTAAGTGCTAAGTGCTGTTAAAATTTCAAACTACTTCAAGTGCTTCCAAGTATTTCTAGTGCTTCAAAATTTTCTAAGTATTTCTAAGTGTTTCAAATTTCTTAAGTGCATGTTTTTTTCCTAAGTAAAATTTTTCTTAGTAAACAAAATTTGTCTGAGCAAAAACTTTTTGAAAATTTTGGCAAATGTTTCTAAGTAAAGTTTTTTTTGGTGAAAAACTTGTCTAGAAATTTCTTAAAGATTTTGTTTTTCAAAATACACAAAGTATTTCCAAGCAAATTCTTCTAAGTGTGCAAATTCTTTTAAAACAAATTTGAACATTTTTTTAGGGAAATGTGGCTTCAAAATTTTGCCTAAAAAAATTTCTTTTTGCAATGCCTTGTAAGTAAAAGTTTTTTAAAAAACAAAACTTAGGCTTGCTTTTCAAAATGGAAAATTGTCTAAGTATAAAAAGTTGGTTATGCAAATGATTTTTTTCAAAAAAAAACACTTTGTCAAAAACTTAGAAATTTTACAAAAACTCAAAACTCTTTATCCGAAACCTTGTTCATCCATGTTTTCTTTGATATATGTCAAAGGGGGAGGAAAGGTCAAAGTTAAGTACTTTATAACACAAGTATTCAGAGTTTTAGGGGGAGTATTAGAAAAAAAAAATTTTATATCTACATTTATTCTGTTCATAACTGTCATACTTCAATGATGTTTACCTTATTTTCTTAACTGTTATATGTTTTTACATAACTTTGAATTGTATTGCCATAAATCAAAAAGGGGGAGATTGTTGGTGCAGGAAGCACCATATCGAACCTTGTTTTGATATTGGCAAAGGATTCAAAGTTAAGTACTATTTGTTATCTAATGTGTTTACTATGTGTGCAGAAAGAAGTCCTGGCGAAGGACTGCCAGGCACCTAGCGAAGGGCTGATAGGAGTTGAAGTCCAGGCGAAGGAATGCCAGGCACCTAGCGAAGGGCTTCTAGGAGTTGAAGACCTGGCGAAGGACTGCTAAGCACCTAGCGAAGGGCTGCTTGGAGTTGAAGACCTGGCGAAGGGCTGCTAGGCACCTAGCAAAGGACTGCTAGGCCTCGAAACCCTAAGACCTAGCGAATGACTGTTGGGCACCTGGCGAAGGGCAGCTAGGAGTCTAAGACCTGGCAAAGGACTACTAGGCACCGGGCGAAGGACTGCTTGGTACGAATGACCTGGCGAAGGGCTGCTAGGCACCTGGCGAAGGATTGCTGGGCAAAAGTCCAACCGGAGGAGCGTGTTGACAAAAGGTAAATTCTCCTGAGAGGAGTAGGTGAGGACGCGTTCCCCGTCGAGGGAACAGTAGGCATCAGTTCGACCTAGGGTTCCATTCGGGAGACCCAAAGTCAGAACCAAGTCAGCTAAGGCTGTATAAACCTAATATTTTATTGCCTTGTTTGTTGTGGAACTAACCTTGGATGCAGGGACCAAAGGAACATGTTTCTACAGCTCAGAACGCCCCAAAGGAGAGGGGCAGCAGCTGGGCTAGGCGCCCGGGAGGTCCCGGGCGCCCAAGGTCAAAGCCAAACAAGCAGTTGAGCAAAGATTGCTTCGGAAGCTCTCTGGGCCAGGCGCCCTCAAGCTCCCGGGCGCCCTGGATGCCTCGGGCGCCCTGGGTTGAAGCCAACAAAGTGATTGAAGTGAATTCAGCCGAGAAGCTAGCAGACCAAGTCAACCGGGGTGCCCCCAGTGTCCCGGGCGCCCCCGTCAGCTCCGAGCCCGATTTTGGAGGGATAAGCTCTGACCGAGCTTCGGATGAGGGTTCTCGGATTCGAAGGCACGTGTTAGGTGCCCTCAGCGTCCCGGGCGCCCCTAGCAGGGCTATAAAAGGGCCTTGACCCCCAAGGCTTGGACAACAACTTTTCTAACACCTCTACGCTCTTCGACTCAAGCGCTCTACTCCGGAAACCTCCGATCTCGAGATTCTAAGCGCCGCCGAGGACCCTCCGCACCGAAGTACGATCCACACCGGGCGTCGGTAATGAAGAGGAAACTTGTTCTTTTTACTGCACTATAATTGTACAATTCTTTGTAAAACTTTGAGCATTATAGAATTGCCCGCAGTAAACGGTCAAGGACCGTGGGCCTTGGAGTAGGAACCGACCGCGACTCCGAACCAAGTAAAAATCCTTGTGTTCGTGTCTGTTTTGTTTTAATTTTCCGCTATGCATTCTCTTTTCTAATCCGAAACATTTTCACGATATTCACCCCCCTCTATCGTGTTTTCTCGATCCAACACATTGGTCCATGTATGCCAACATCCAATAGAGCGAAGATCCACCAACCTGGATGCTTGAGTGAAGATTTGAAGATCCCACATTTAATAATTTGTGACCGGGTTGCCTCCTTCTCGTTCATCCATTGATAGAATAAAATTAAAGTCCCCCATGATCATCCAAGGATCTGAGATATTTTCACCAAGCTTCATAAGTTTCTCCCATAAAAGTCTAAGGGAGGTAATAAAGTGTTGTCCATAAATAAAGGATGCCAAAAACTTCCTTCCAGATACACGACATCGGACTTGGCAATGAATAAATTGATCGGTCTTCTTGAGCACATCCATATCCACTTTATGTGAATCCCAGAGGAGCAATAACGACCATTGTTAGACATATCAAAATTTTGCACATGACTCATACCTGAAAACCGCCTATCCATAATTGGAAGGAAGGGGTCCTCTATGAGTTTTGTCTCTAGTAATGTCATCACTTGAATGTCCTTGCTTCGGAGAGGATGCTAAACACCCCCCCATATTTCAGGGACTTGTGGAAGCCCCTGATATTCCACGTGGCCACCTTTATTTTGCACCTCTAGTGCGGGCTGCTCGGACCTGTAATTACCTATCACTTTGGACCACCATCGACGCTCTTTTCAACTTTGTCCCGGCTGCCCCATTACTCCAAGAGTCACTAGAGGAAGAAGATGTCATTGCCAAGGTTCTCGATACATCTAACGAAGAAGACATCAATGGAGAGGTCGAAGATGCCCCACTGTTAGATGCCTGCGCTCCCTATCCCACCATTAAAGAAGTTGCATCTGACTTGGTAGAATCTTCCATGGTATTGGTTGTTCCGTCAATATCCTGGCGTGCATGATCTTCCACTTCTACCTCCTGCGGTGGATGTTGAGAGCCCGTCTCCTCCTGACTCCTCAAGTCATCACCATCATGTTCCAAGGGAGCTTTCATTACGATCGGGGGTGCTGCCACCTCCACCATAACTAAAAGATTCACTTCCTCCCGGCCAACGTATGCTCAGTTTCTGTTGGGACCGATAGCACGGCTAGAGAGGGGGGTGAATAGATCGGTTACCCCAGGTCAAAATTCTCCCTACAAGGTTAGCAAGCACAAGCGGAAATCTTAAATCTAAACTAAACAATGCTAACACATCACCTTTACATGGTTCAGAGATAAATCTCCTACTCTACGGCTGCCCGTAAGGTGGACGATCTCGATCCTTCAGTGGATGATTCCCCAAAACACCTCCAGCTAGCTCGTGTAGCTCCTTGTTGGTGGAGAAACCTCGCCACAACAAGTAACATCTTCCTGAGCTATTAGACTACTAATTGGCCTATATGTTAGTGATATGAGAGAAGTGTCCTAAGGCAATCGCCTTATGATTGTAAACATTTATTTAATAAATGATAATTCACTATTTGAGTATACATGCTTATGTATTTGATTGGGATCTTAAACTCATCTACTGAATGTCCGCAATACAACTCACAGCATAAGAGAATTTGTGATGGGATCACAACTAGTGATTATCTCTAAATGTGCAAATGTGAAGTATTGAAAAAATCCCTAGTCGATGAATTGATAAATACGGACACTATCAATTCTGTTGAGACTAGCATGGATTATTCTCTAATCAGCTGATTCTCACTGGCTGGTGACATTGGGATGTCCGGAGATAAACATGGATGCTAGTTAAGGGAACTAGTTCATTGGAGTGACTTGCTGTAAGACTTCATATGGAATCTATCTATAGAAATGTCAATGAAGTTCTTACTGCGGCTTAAGTGCGATGTTCCTTTGACTTGCGGTGTTCAAGTCATCTTGGTCATGGAGACTTATACTTTAACATCTTAAGCAAGCATCTCCAAGGAGGTGTGGACCCAGGATGATTGGGTATAAGCCGAAGTGCCCGAAGATGTTTGAACAGCCTACAAAGGATTCACCACTCCTTGCGAGGAGATGTATACCCAGGCCTATCGTCGGATTGTTACTCAAAAACCTCTGGCTAGAGTATATCGTGTTTAGAGTGCGAGTCTCTAAAATACATGAGAGTAATTAGAAATCCAAAGGACGAGAAAGACATTACTTGGGCTAGGTGTGACGTAGTCAGCCTAGTGGGGAATGACACAAATAGACCGTGTCCTGAACCAAGTGGGTATAAGATGGTGAAGGGAATGAGGCACGATTTATTAGAGCTGTTGAAGGGTTTCAGAATAATTTCTTCTGGGGTCAAATCGTTGATCTTTCGATTAATTGGGGATCATGATGTACTACTAGGTGCCTCTCATGATCATTCTATAATTAGTTGATTATAGACGGCCAACATAAATCGAAAGCCTATTTAGTCACACGCACTACGAGTAATCCGAGGGATTTAAAACGAGTTGAAAATTGGATTTTCTGATCAAGAGAAATAAGTCGAATCTGAATTTATCAGAGGCGCAATGGAAGCTAAAATGGCTAAGTCTTTTGAAGGCTTATTAGGCGAATTAAATGAGTTTAATTCGCGAACGGTTCGGGTTGGTTTGGGCCAGCCAAAGAGGGTGCCAACCCTCCTTGGTTGGCCGGCCACCTATTGGGAAGATAACCAATTAATTTTTGTTTAATTAATAAAGTAAATCTAGCGCGATTTATTTTATAAATTATGGATAAATAAATTTGTATAAAGAAATTTATATAAATAAATTTATAGAAATTTATATAAATAAATTTCCATGAATAGGTTTATTTTAATTTTATAAAATCAATTATGAATTGATTTTTTTCATAATAAGAAAGTTTATAAATTTCTTATAAAATTTATTCCATAATAAAAGAAGAGATTAATTAGTTTTATTATAAAGTTAGTTATAATAAAACTTGGTTTAAACGGAATAATTCATAAGAGAATTTATAGGATAAATTTCTTATGATGATTAATTAGTTTTATTATAAAGTTAGTTATAATAAAATTCATAAGAGAATTTATAGGATAAATTTCTTATGATAACTAATTAGTTTTATTATAAAGTTAGTTATAATAAAACTTGGTTTAAACGGAATAATTCATATGAGAATTTATAGGATAAATTTCTTATGATAATTAATTAGTTTTATTATAAAGTTATTTATAATAAAATTCATAAGAGAATTTATAGGATAAATTTCTTATGATAACTAATTAGTTTTATTATAAAGTTAGTTATAATAAAACTTGGTTTAAACTGAATAATTCATAAGAGAATTTATAGGATAAATTTCTTATGATAACTAATTCCGTTAATTCGGTTAAGAGGAGAATTGGGAAGGGAGAAGCAAATATATAAGGAACCATAGGCAAGCCTTGGATTCCTAAGATTTGGATAATCGAAATAGAGCTCTCCCTCTCTCTCTTCTCTTCTCTCCTCCTTCCCCCTCCCTTCCATTAGGGCCGGCGGCCAGCCTAGCTCCATTAGGGCCGGCGCCCAACCTACACCAAGGCAAGGTGTTGCCGTGAGCTTCAAGGAGAAGAAGAAACCAACCAAGAAGAAGAAGAAGCGGATCACATCTCCCTCTCTCTCGGAATTCGATTTCGTTACATCGTTGGTTAGTTTCCTTTTCTTCTCTTGATCTTCTTTGTTGTGCCTTCCGAGAATCTAGTAGTTCTCATCGGCACAAAACTCGTGACTTTGCGAAGTCATCCCGAAGAGAACTCGGCGTGGACGCGAATAGAGGCGGAGCTTCCAAGGGACGCTACGGTTGGATCTCGTCCCTTACTTCGAGTTACGCGAGGTACTTGGTAAATTAGTTTACTTTTCCACAAAGTTTTATTTTATGATTATGTCAACACACCATAAGATTGCATGCTAGATACGAAGTTAAAATAATTTAGGAAATTATTTTATGCAAATTCTTCCGCTACACGTAAAAATTTAAAATTTTACGAACTCGTATCCTTGTCGACATGCACCCGTTCCCAACAGTGGTATCAGAGCCGGTTAGTGTTCGACTTAATCATATAATTGTTTTGTGGAAAACTTTGTCATGATCTCAATTTTGGAAAAAAAAAATTTCAATTATGGAAACATTCAAATTATAATAAATTTTAGATTTAGGAATTTCAAAGTATAGAAATCCTCATGAAATTTCGCAAACGTTTGAAATTTTCTAATTTCTGAAATTTTATAATAATTGTGAAAACTTCCCATCTTCGGAAACTTTCCAATTTTGGAAATTTTTCTATTTTAGAAATTTTCCAATTTTGGAAATATGTAAGTTTCCTTTGTACCAGAACTTACAATTATTCTGAAAACCTATTTTTGAAATCTCGCAATTTTGGGCACTTTCTTTTAAGAAAGTCTAGACAAATTCATGCACAGTTAATTGACAATTAAATTTGAATTGATTTTTAAATTGACAACAAAATTCTTTATTTTGGATTGAGCCTCGGGGAACCGTCCAATTTAAAGTTAGTTGTTGTAATTTAATTTCCCAATTTTTAATTGAAATTGTCATGTTTGATTTGGATTGAGCCTCGGGGAGCCGTCCAATTGGATTTACAACACATTACTTTTCTTTGGGTATCTGAGCCTCGGGGAGCCACCCTTAGAAAATGATTTGTTGTAATTAATTAAATCCATGAATAAAATATGTTTAAGAGGTGATGCTCTTACATATTGTTGTCTCCAAAATTAATTAGGAAAATGGTTTCCTATAGAGTTTCTTAAATGAGATTTTCATGAAAATAATATGTGGTTGAATTAAGGGACTTGTCTCTTAATTTAATAAGATTTGATTTAGAGAAATCAAAGTCTTGAACATATTATTTCCGAAATTAATTATGACAATTTAGGAAATTGTTTCCCAAAACAATTCCTTTAATTAAGTATGAAATTGGAATTAGGAAATCCGGTTCCTAATTCAATTAATGAGACTTGATAACTTAAGTCACATACATACTTTATTAAGGAAATCGTTAGTCATGACATAATTCTATGTCATGAATGTGCTTAGAAAAGAAAGGATGAGACCCAAAACCCCTTACAAAATATTAAGGCCAACACCTTCCATTAATATGGTTAGAATCGGAGTTTTGTTTCTCGTTTGGGTTGATGGACACATCCATGCCCGACTTGAACCTCAACATGTTCAAACCATGGAATTAGTTTATGAATAATATAGTTGGAGTCAGAGGTCAATCATTAGTTTTGGTTGTTGGACACATCCAAGCCTGACTAAGCGGTTGAATGAGCTCCAACCATATTAAAACTATTTCTTGATTAATGGGTCAGCCTTAAGCTTGGAGCATCGATTTGTTGTGCCACAGCCAAGGTCGATGTAAAGAGAGGTGCAGTTGGGTGCTACGTATAATGTTGCATACTTGTTAATGAGTTAACAACCCAATGATTTATGTAAACATTCAATTAGTTGATAGTATAATGTGATAGTTACATATATGTGATATGTAATCGGTATAATTACCTACCTTCATAGCTAAGAATAACTTGATGGCCACAGCCATGGTTGTTCTTATCTATGGTTGGATATCAACCTATTTACAGATGTTCCTACGATCTCCCGAATTGATAAAAAGGGTTATTCAATTCAAAAAATAAATAGGATTTAATTAATGTATGTTGATACATTCTTTAATCATTCTTCTCACATAAGCTCAATTTGTATTTCTAGGATAATCACTCGATCATGTCTTCTCTGAATTTGCGTTCCATTTTGGACACCAATAAACTGACTGGGCCAACTTCATGGACTGGCTTCGAAACCTGAGGATAGTCCTCAAGGCAGAGAAGCTTGCTTATGTCCTTGAAGATCAACTTCCCAACCGTCCTCCTGAAAATGCAACTCCAGACCAGTTTCCTGAGTTGCTCAACCTGCTGAAGACTGTAGAGCCTTCTGTGAAGCAGGATCAAAAGACGGTACTGTTAGTTGGTTCCTCGAAGAAAGGTTCTAAGAGGAAGGCCAAAGAACAGAATAAGGGAAAGAAGAAAAAGGCCAAAAAGACTGAAAATACCCTAAAAGGCACTTGCCATCACTGTGGCAAGGAGGGTCACTGGCGAAGAAACTGCAAGGTTTATCTTGAGTCCTTGAAAGAGAAGGCATCCGATGCCCCATCCTCTTCAAGTATCTTCGTTATTGAATGTCACTCTATTTCCTCAACACCTGGGTACTTGATACTGGGTGTAGCTCACATATATGTAATGACATACAGGGCTAAGGAATAGAAGAAGACTCGTCAAGGGAGAAGCGAATTTGCGAGTTGGAAACGGAGCAAAGATTGCTGCTGTTGCCATCGGAACATATTTGCTAAAGCTCCCACTGGACGTGTCTTAGAATTGGATAATTGTTATTTTGTTCCTTCGTTAATAAAGAACATTGTATCTATTTCATGTTTGAATGAAAAGGGTTATCATTTAACTTTTAGTAACAATTGTTGTTACATAACTTTAAATGGCGTTCTTTATGGGAATGGAACTTTGTGCAATGGATCTACACGTTAGATTTATCCAGTGACGTTTTCAATATCGAAGTTAGCAACAAACGTGCTCGAATAGATAATCGAATAGACTCCTACACTGGCATTGTCGTCTTGGCCATGTAAGTAAGAAACGCATGACCGAATTACACCGATGTGGAATTTTGGAATCATTTGAACCCGGTTCATTTGATACATGCGAATCATGCTTAAAAGGCAAGATGACCAAATTACCCTTTTCCGGAAAAGGTAATCCAGTGGGAGAATTGCTTGGTCTAATACATACTGATGTATGTGGACCAATGTCAACTCTTGCACAAGGAGGCTATAGCTACTTCATCACCTTTATCGATGATCACTCACGATTCGGGTATGTGTTCTTGATGAAACACAAATCTGAAGCCTTTGAGAAATTCAAAGAGTTCAGAAATGAAGTAGAGAAACAGCTTGGCAAAAGTATTAAATACTTCGATCCGATCGGGGTGGTGAATACTTAAGTCAAGAGTTTCAAGATTATCTTAGGGACAATGGGATATTGTCCCAATGGACTCCGCCGTATACACCACAGCATAATGGTGTATCTGAGAGGCGCAACCGAACCTTGATGGACATGGTTAGGTCAATGATGAATCATGCAACTCTTCCAAAATCCTTTTGGGCTATGCACTTAAGACAGCTGTTTACTTGCTAAACAGAGTCCCGACCAAGGTAGTCTCTACTACTCCATATGAGACATGGAATAGTAAGAAACCCCACTTAACTCACCTTAAGATATGGGGTTGTCCTGCTTATGTGAAGCGGATGTATCAGACAAATTGGATGCTAAGTCTGATAAATGTCTATTTATTGGATACCCTAAGGAAACGAAGGGTTACCAATTCTATCATCCCTTGGAACAAAAGGTGTTTGTTTCAAGGCATGCTGTATTTCTGGAAAAAGAATTTCTTTTACAAGAAAACAGTGGGAGTGGCATTGAACTTGATGAAGTTCAAGAAACTCCAATAGACATTACAGAGACACCTAGTCTAGACCCACAACCAATACTCATAATGATGAGCTATCAGTTGAACCTAAAACTACACCACCTCTTCGTAGATCTGATAGGACACGCAATATTCCAGAGAGATACGGATTTCTCATAAGTGAATCGAACGACGTGTTACTCATAAGCGATGACGAACCTATCAGTTATGAAGATGTTCTGAAAAGTTCAGAAAGGGACAAATGGCTTGAGCCATGAAGTCGGAAATGGATTCCATGTACGAAAACCAAGTATGGGACTTGGTTAACCCACCTGAAGGGATTAAGCCCATAGGGTGCAAGTGGGTTTTCAAGAAGAAAACCGACATGGAAGGTAATGTTGTTACCTTTAAGGCTAGATTAGTGGCAAAAGGATATCGTCAGAAACAAGGAATTGATTATGACGAAACCTATTCGCCAGTAGCTATGCTTAAATCCATTCGGATGCTCCTAGCCATAGCAGCTCATTATGATTATGAGATATGGCAAATGGATGTGAAAACAGCTTTCCTTAATGGAAACCTGCTTGAGGATGTATACATGATACAACCTGAAGGTTTCACATCGGTTGATAAAACCAAAGTATGCAAGCTTCGACGATCCATATATGGACTGAAGCAAGCATCTAGGAGCTGGAACATCCGTTTTGATGAGACAATCAAAAGTTTGATTTCTCACAAAATCCTGACGAACCTTGTGTGTACAAGAAGGTTAGTGGGAGTGCAGTCGTATTCCTAGTATTATATGTCGATGACATATTACTTATAGGAAACGATATATCAGTCTTACAGACAGTTAAAATTTGGTTGTCCAAAACTTTCTCCATGAAAGACCTGGGAGAAGCAACCTATATCCTTGGGATTAGAATCTATAGAGATAGATCAAAACGGTTGCTTGGTCTTTCGCAGTCTACATATATAGACCGAGTGCTAAAAAGGTTTAGCATGTCGGAATCCAAGAAAGGTTACCTTCCCATCAGGCATGGGATCAACCTTTCAAAGTCTATGTGTCCGCGCACAGAAGACGAGAGATTTGCATGAATAAGATTCCTATGCATCCGCGATAGGATCTATCATGTATGCTATGTTGTGTACTAGGCCCGATGTATCGTATGCTTTGAGCGTCACAAGCAGATACCAGTCGGATCCAGGAATGGATCATTGGGCGGCTGTCAAGACAATCCTTAA
This sequence comes from Boesenbergia rotunda, assembly GCA_024364735.1. NCBI lineage: Eukaryota > Viridiplantae > Streptophyta > Magnoliopsida > Zingiberales > Zingiberaceae > Boesenbergia > Boesenbergia rotunda. Next base: position 365 of record JAGFNQ010009117.1, on the reverse strand, counting down.
GTACTTAAGAAGAACTAAGGATGTGTTCCTAATATATGGAGAAGGAGATATGGTAATACGTGGGTATACAGATGCCAGTTTCCAGACAGATAAGGATGACTCCAAATCACAGTCTGGATACGTATTACTTTGAATGGAGGCGCAGTAAGTTGGAAAAGTTCCAAACAAGACACCGTAGCGGATTCTACCACGGAAGCGGAATATATCGCAGCTTCGGAAGCAGCAAAGGAAGCAGTCTGGATCAAGAAGTTCGTCTCCGAACTTGGCGTGGTTCCAACCATTGATGAAGCAGTGCCGGTTTACTGCGACAACAATGGAGCTATTGCACAAGCAAAGGAACCAAGGTCTCATCAGCGATCCAAACA